>JANHZU010005293.1:8287-20949 GCA_032468055.1 Acrochordus granulatus | reverse complement strand
TGTCTGGTATTCAGCTACATAGATATTTTTATTCACAAGGAATACAATGCTCTTATATATTTCAGTTGTATTTTATTTCAGCTAATTTAATTTACAGTTTAAATCATTGTTTTTGATTGCTGAACTTCATATCAAGTAAATACTACAAAACAAAAAACCTCCCAAAAAACCCAAGATTTTCTAGATAGAACTGTATTTGCACTTGTAAAAAAATCAACAATTACATATGTATCAACTTAGAACAATAAATATTTTGTTCAAAGCAAAACTAAGTAATATTAGAGGAATGATTTTTTTCTCATAATTCACAGACTCTTTTACCTGGGTTGTGTGTCAGTAAAATTTGTTAAATAAATGCTGCACGGGTAGGAGGAATCCCTATAGTTATGGGGGATTTTATATCTCCTGTAAGAGAACTACACAGCGGCCAAAAGATTGAAAGTGCTCAGTATATTTATCAATACAGATAATTCTCCCTTAACAACCACCCTTGTGAATGTGCTAGACTTATGATGTCACTCCTGCTGTGGTTATTAAGTCATTCACCTATGTCATTAAGCAAGTCATCCCTCGATTGTGCTTTGTGATTTTACTTCTGGCTTCTCCATTGACTTGGCTTGTCAGTAGCTGGCTGTAAAGTACATCAGGTTATAAGTAGACAATGTGATGGTTGTTAAGTGTGAAGAGTTGTTATAAAGTAACCTTTTCAGCACTGTTGTAACTTTGAATAGTCACTAGATAGGGCAGTTGTTAAGTAAGGACTACTTGTACTAAAGAAATAACACTTAACAGTGTATGCAAATTGTCACATCTTGTGCTTAGTTTCACATGCTAGCAAAATAATGCTATTATTTTTATCCAATGCAGATTAGTGCCCTATATGGAAAAAGCAATGCTAAATATTTAAACTGATTTTAGAAAAGGCTGAGGAACATCATTTCTGATGCACGCTGGATAACAGAGAAAACCAAAGAAGAACCAAAAAAAGTCACTGTGTACTTCATTGATTATTGTATTGATCATGTCAAGCTGTGCAATGTGCTTAGAAAAATGGGAATCCCAGACTATGTCACTGTTCTCATGAGAAATTTATATGTAATCTGCCTCCAAATTGGCAAAGAAATCAGACATGACTGTATACAGTCTCTATTTATTCAGCTGATATAATGAAAAGATAGAGATACACACATAAATTGTCTACACACACATGCATACATGTATATATGTAAATGTATGCTCTGTGTGGCATTAAAACTAGAGAAAGTATCATCAGTAACCTGCATTATGTGATGACACTGCTCTAATAGCTGAAGATGCAAATGATTTGCATACTCTAGTAAGGAGAATCAAGGAGCACAATAAAAAAATGAGACTAAGTTTAAATGTAAAGAAGACAAAACTAATGACAATATGTAAAGTAACTAATCTTAAAATTGATAGTAAAGATATTGTAATGATAGTTGATCCTAAAAATAGGGATTATCAACAGAAAAAGAATCAACAAAAGAAATAAGCTGCAATTTAGCCAGTGACAGAGTGGCAATAAAGACTCTAGAAAAGGTATTCAGATGCCCTGATGCATTTTTATACCTACAAAGATCAGAATTCTGCAGGTACTGGTTTTCTTTTTATAGAAGCAAAAGCTGGACTTTGAAAAAAATATAAAATAATATTAATAATTTTGAAGTTTGGTGCTGAAGAAAGTTCCTGATAATACCATGAGTAGTTAACTAAGGAAAAAAATTAATGTAGAGTTCTCCATCAAATGATCAGGCTCATAATGAATATACTAAGCAAAGATCCTCCTTCTTTGAAAAATCTCTAATGCGGGGAAATATGAAAGAAAGAGAAGAAAAGAATGACCCTAACAAGGTGGAAGTACTTGATTACAACAACAACAGGTACATGTTGGATGACCTGAAGGTTGTTGACAGTTCAACTTGGAGAAAATTTATCTGTGTGGACACTGAGAGTTAACATCACTTTGTTGGCATATAATCAAAAATCCGAATGGCATTTAAAATAATAAAAATATATGTAGTTATTGCCAGAGATGGCTGATCTTACAGCTTCACTATATGATAAATTATTCTTTCTGTTCTAGACTATTCTATTTTATATTTACAAAACTCTTGCCAGACACATTCATTAGCTACAGCTGGAAAACTAGAATAGAAAAATACTAAAACTGCCATAAACAATTGGTTCAGTCCAAAGAGAAACACAAATGAGTACCAGATTACATAGTATTTAAAGCAGAAGTAGAAATAATTTAACAGGTTTTTAATTTAATTTTAAATCTCCAAGTTGATATTAATGTTCAGCTTCCAGAATCATCCAGCCAATATTATGGGGATTATTCAATCCAAACCCAAGATATTTGAAGACTAGTATGCTGAGAAAGACTAATCTTTTATTTGCACATATTTGTACATGTTTTACCAAATAAACTAGATATGATTTATATCATTTCTTCAACCTTGATCTCATGAGAACTGTTACAAAGTAAAAAAAAAGCAGATAGATGGATGAAAGTTATTATGGAATAATTTATTTGACAGGATTTGTTGTGTGCTGGTAAATAATTTTGTTAGCTAATTGTTGGAATTTTTTCTTTGGCTTCTTCTGTTGCTGTCTTCTAGATTATTTTGAAATGACATCACGGAACTCCCTAGATACTTATGCATACGTGGACATTTTGAGGAAGGTTAATTCTTCTTTTTTTAAAACAGAAAATTAATTATTGTTTATCTGCACATAATTATAAATTATATACAAACCAATATATAGGAAATACCTTTTTGTCACAGCCTTAAAAAAATTACAAGTCATATATGACACACAGATTCTGTGAGATACAGCTAATTTTAAATGTTTATTTTAAATTCTGGAGGCTAGTAGATGTCACCTGTGATGCATACATGGATGCCACATGTTCAGCCTCTACTTAAATAAGGCAAATAACCTATGTTCTCTCTCTCTTTTTCTATTAAAGACAATGACAGTTTCTAAATTATGCACAATGGCCAAAAAAAGGAACACTTGCTCCCAGAGGTTAGGTTAGCTCCATCGTTCTTGATATTCTAGAAATGTCTCAAGATCTGGTTAGGTCATCAGGCCTGGGGATCCCAAGGAACCAAAGACATTCTGAGATGGCTCCAGTACTGAAATGGATAAACTCACCCTCTCTATGCCTGGGCTTTCTATATTTTAATTTTAATATGATTGAATATTTAATATTGATTTTTAATATTTTATACGATTGTTTTACATATGTGTTGTCTTACTCAATTATTGTATGGCTGCTCAGAGTCACCTCTATTGAAATGGGCAGCCATATACATTTGATTAATAAATAAATATACAGTGGAACCTCGCAAGACGAGCATGTCACTGCACGAGATTTTCACAAGATGAGCAAAATTTTTAAATAAAACTTATTCTGCTTGATGAGCATCAACTCGCAAGATGAGCAAGCTTCACGTGATAACTCACGCATCATCAGAAAATTGCATTTCCTGTTCAGGCAGCAACTGCGCGAGAGTTCTGTTGATGCTGCCATGTAGAGTTTACTCCATTACTGTCCAGACAGCAATCATGAGCGTTCTGCCGATGCTGCTACGTGCAGTTTACTCCATTCCTGTCCGTGTGCTGTACTGTGAGACGTTGCTGAGGGAAAAGACCCTTTTGCCTCGAGTGGCGGCAGCAGCGGATCCTCCGAGCCAGCAGGGGGTGCCGGGCAGCAGCTAGCCTAGCAGCAGCTGAGGCCAGAGCCTGCCTTGAAGCAGATCCATGAGTGCTAGTTATTTTGTTCTGTTTCTGCTTTATATCGTGTGTTAATCATAGTTACTTGTTTCAGATATTAGGGACAATCATTTCTGCATCAAATTCTGTGGAAAATAATTTTTTGGTTAATATTTTTGGGGGCATGGAACGGATTGTCCGACTTTCCATTGTTTCCTATGGGAAACCTCGTTTTGCATTAAGAGCGTTTCGCACTAAGAGCGTTCTTCCGGAATGGATCAGTCTCGTCTTGCGAGGTTCCACTGTATTTTAATCTTGTTGTCTTTTCATATGAAGACTGACACTGGCAAAAGGTTTGTGTCTTTACTTTTTTCAATGCCTTTCCACACAAAGTTACCATAGAAACCTCTCATTGTTCTAAAAATGGAATTTCCAAGAACGATAGCTAAATCTCAAGGTAAATGCATTAAATCATGCAATTAAAACAGTTGTGTCATAAACTGTACTATAAAAATTTTATCAGTAGCTCTGCTCTTTATAACATTGCTTTAAAATATTCAATATGCCCATGAATTTGAACTACAATTCAAATACGGTGACACCAGTTCTATGAGCCAAAAGGGACCATGTAGCATGTATAGTTGCATGCTTTCTTGATACCAAATGTCACTGATTTTAATTTAAAGCAATAGTGGCCATTAGAAAAAAAATCTCTAAATCACAGAGATGATGCTTTTATTAGGTCATTAATGTTTTATTTCCAGATAAAGGGACTTGTAGCCTTAGAATTCTTTAATTAGTAATTCTCTATGATTCATGGCAATTTGCTTTTGAAATAAAGATATGGTATAGTATAGAACAATGCAAAAGGAAAAGCAACCCAAATTTATACTGGGTTAAAACAAAACGGTTTAAATTGCAGTGGATCATTTTTGGATCCTGTCCTGAAAAAAATAGGCAGGTAAATTCTAATAAAATGTGTGGATGATTATGCATGAATTGCTGAGGAACACCATTGTTTAACTCCCCATATGGAAATGTTATTTTCCCAGAAGAGCCTGAAAACATGAATAAAATGATGAATGCATTATAATTTTATAACCTGTTTAACCAGGATATGAAAGAAGCTATCTTGGACAAATTATCTCAGATTATTTTGTAGTCATATCATGACATATTCTGTGCAAACAAAATGACTTGTACAATTTTTTAGTGTTGATACATATTATACAACTACTTTTCTTCTTTAAAAAGCAAACTTAATTCTGCTATATATTTAGATTTGGGAAAAAATTCCTTCTACTTTCTACCATCATCCACATTTTTAAGGACTAGACTTCTTAATAAACACATCACTATGACAAATATGTTTATTCTAGTTAACTGTCTTACCAAAGCTGTCTGTCAAATTTGATGTTGTTCTGTGAAGCCTCCAACACTAATTTGCTGGGCTGGTGGAAAGTGTATAGGCATTTTGACATGACAAAAAGCAAAACATTATATGCAAAGTTCAGTTTTTAAATTTGAAATAATTTTGGCTTAGATTTAAATTTCACATAAATCATAGAAAAGAGGTGATATTTGGAGAATAATCAGGATGGGAAAGCTTACTTGGAAGAACTTCTAGAGCACATGAAATTTAAAGGACAACAAGTTCTTTAATGGCTCAAGAAAATGGACAAGCTTTATGAGGACACCTTCTCTTTAACAGAATCAGGCCTATATGCACTGCTGTTTAATCATTTGAATCAAAATTTGAGAGTAGCAAAGGCCATAATATTTTTCTTCTAATTAACCAACTCCTTATTAATGCACATCAGGAGTAGGCAATGTATAGGATGTCTGATGTTGCTGGACTGTCCCATCATTTTGTGCCATGTAGAAGAATGGTAGCTCAAGAATCATGTTTGACTCATTCTTGAGCAGTCAATCATAATGATTTGGAATCTTAAAATTACTGTAAATTATAGAAAATAATACAAAGAACAGGTGGAAACAAAGAAAACTGAGGATGAAATTTTGGGATCTGAACTTTAGATAACAGGGGTAATATGATTATCAAACATATTACTAACATTTCTTCACTTTAAAAAATGCACAGAAGACTGAATTTTCCACAAGGAATAATAATAAAGTCAAGAAGGAATGCTGAACATGCTGAATTTTAGACATTTATTAGCACTAACTAGTTTATTCTTTGACTTCACTCTTTGAATAACAATGACTGGGAGATTTCAAAAGTTTAGAAAAGTTATCTTGATAATATTTAAACTACCATTACAGATTTTAATTATAAATCTAAATGATTTATATGACTGGTTCTCAACCTAGTTTATAAGGAAATTGCAGATGATCTGCATAAGGAAATTAAAATAAAAGTAAATTCTGAGGAAAATTCTGATTGAAATAGCCAATCCAGTATTTTCTCAGGCATGAGGATTGTTTTGCCTTCTCTTCACTCTGACAGAAAATATCAAGTAAGGAGGTCAGAATACATTTGTGAAATATTTGCCCAAACCAAGTACATTCGAGGACAATTTCAAAAATTCCCAGCCAGCATGGCCTATGGGAGGTCATTATATTGGGAAGTCACCATATTGGAGAACATCTCTGGGGAACCTATATTCAAAAATAATTTAGTACAGTTGAACCTCCAATTGTGAGACTAATCCGTTCCAGCAGACTGCTCTTAGTCCAAAATGCTCTTAAACTGAAATGTGGTTTCCCATAGGAAACAATAGAAAGTTGGATGATCCATTCCACGCCCCCCAAAATATTCACAAAAAAATAATTTTCAACAGAATTTTATGTAAAAATGATTGTCCCTAACATCTGAAACAAGTAACAATGATTAACACACAATATAAAGCAGAAATAGAACAAACTAACCAGCACTTATGGATCTGCTTTGAGGAAGATTCTGGCCTTGGCTGCTGCTAGGCTGGCTGCTTTCCGGCATCCCCTGCTGGATCGGAGGATCTGCTGCTGCCATCGCTCAAGGCAAAATGGCCTTTTCCCTCAGTAACATCTTTTTGGGGGTCTTTCCTGGGTGGTTTGGAAATGTTTCTTGTCTTAATCTGCCTCTGTGCTATGAGGGGAGAAGAGATGGGCAGCAGGGAACGGGCTGGATGGTGCCGGGCGACGAGGATTTGTGTGTTTTTGTGTGCGCGTGTGCGCTCTGAGAACAGTCCCAGCTGTCATGAGGGAGACAAGAAGGAGGAGAGTAGGGGGAGGAGACTGCCTGGAAGGAGAATCTGGAGTCTGAGTTCGGGAGTTCTTTCTCTTGAACTCTTTTCACTTAATTTTTGCTGTTTACGCAGCGAGAGAGAAGAACCGTCGGCTCTGTTGTGAGATTTCCCATGCAAGCTCATCACACAGTGCTTGTCTTGCGAGTTGCCGCTCGTCAACCAAAATAAATTTTGTTAAAAATTTTTTGCTCATCTTGCGAATATCTCATGCACCAAGGTGCTCGCAATCCGAGGTTCCACTGTAACTCTTTGCTATTTTTAACAGACTATTTCACCAGGAAAAAGGTCTGACAGTATATTTTGGATGTAATATTATAAGAATCAACAAAACAGCATTAAATAACTTCAACAATCTGATTTTAACTGGAGGCCCGACAGAGGAAAATTACATAAAAATAAATATTTTTAAATTAGGTCCATTAAAAATAATCTATCTGAAGCAATCAACACGTGATATCTGTTTTTAAAAACTAGACTTGCCTGACTACTTTGCCACATGGATGTTTCCATCTCAGTGAATGCTACTCTGTTGTGTGCTTGCAGTTTGCTGATTGCAGATTTCTCTGAATGCTGTCAATACCCAATGAAGTACAATAATAATACATATTAGGCTGGGAATTACAAATGCTATTCTTTTTTAAAAATTGGAGGGATGTAATTTGTTTCACTTTCTTTAAATCACAGTGTTGTGGAAAAATTCCAATTATTATAATATCAATCCAAGTGATGGAAACAGTTTCCTTATAAATCCCTGGGCTCCCAGCCAAATGGATTGAGAGTCCTAACAACAGACTGGCAAAGAATTATAGAGGAAATAAAAAAAGATGCATGCATAATTAATTATATTACATAGACAGGAAAATCCCTCAACTCTATATCAGAAATCAGGTAATCAGTCAGACCTAGCTTGAATCTTATTGTCAAGCCTGATCTTCATTTTTAAAACCAAGGAATCGAAATTCCTTTTAATATTATGATAAGCTGGCCCCTTTTCATACTTCTTGAAATGAAACTTAGTGCTTTATTGTCTGTGTTCTGCTTTGTTCCTCAGGGTTCCTTTCAGCTGAGATATTATATCAGTGGACATCATGAATCTCAATTAGGTACAAATATGGTTTAAACATAAAAGTAAAAGTATTAACTTAGCATATCTGTTTTTAAAGAACTTAACTTTTAAACTCCATAATAATAACATGGCACATGGGTTTTGGTTTTGGCCCAGCATGGCTGTTGTTCTGCTGGCATGAGTCAGCTACTAGAGTGAATAGAAGGTGAGAAGCAGCTTGGTTCTGGTCTTGAATGGCAGCTATGCTGTCACAAGAGCTGATGAGCTGACCTGGTTGCGAGCAAAGCAATTGGGGAGAGATTTTTAGAGAGTGGCTGCATTGGCCCAGCCTAGTATATAGGTGTTGTGGAGTAGAGCCCCGGAGGAGCACCTACTACCCTTGCTAGGGGAGATGCTGCCAGTCTGATTAATAACTGGAGAAAAGGAGAAGAAGAAGGAGAGAAGAGAAAAATGTTTGTGCATAGAGTGGCTAGAGAGAAAGGTTGGAGAGAGAAGTTAAGTGTGCAGAACAATGGTTGGGTTTTGGTTGGGAAGGAAGAAGAAAGGTCCAGGGATGGCTTCTCTGGAAGAAAGGAAGTGAAGACCCAGAGAGAAAAGAGCTCTATCCAAGACCAAAGAATGGGAAGGAGGGACCTGGAAGGTTGCAGAATGGAGGCTTCAGCTAAAGGGAAGGAGGGGATCGGCTGTTGATGGCAGCCCTAGTTTCCAGGGAAACACTGGGCAGAAGACTCTCAGAGAGGATGTTCCACCAACAGAGAAGTAGTAGGTGTTTGGTTGAACAGTTAGCCATACTAAAAATTCTACAGTAAATCCCAGTCCACTCCTTTCTCTCCACTCTCTCTCATCAAGCCTGGAAATGGGGAAGTACAGAGGAGATAGAGGAGAGTCTCTAGACAGGGTACATGGAAGAAAACTTGACATTGGGTGAACACCAGTATTATGTTGTTTGTATACAGCTGTTGTAAATAATGTCACTGTATATAGTAAAAACATGAAAGCCTCTCTTGTTTTGGTTCTACCCCTGCAAAATGATAGTTCAAAAAAAGAAGCCCATCACTGTGACAAATAGTTTCCCATGAATTATAGGCCAATTATAAACTATTTGAAATTAACAAGTGTTTTATATTTGAAAAACACTAATGAAATGTAAACAACATTCTCAGTAATGTAGTGATGAAGATAGGCTACCAGGAATGAGGTCCATTTATAAGAAGATTCAACCTTTGATTCCTGATGTCTTACAGAGCTCTGACCAAAGAATAAATGTATGTCACCGAATAGCCCTAAAACTGAACTTCAGATGCTCCCTGATCTTAAATGTATCTTCTGCAAGACAGGACTCATAAAAAGGGCTCCTAATCAAAATAAGAAATGATGTTTTCAATTTAAGAGATTGCCATTAGCCTGAATGGATAGGGGAGGCCTGAAAATATATGCCACACACACGTGAATACACATACCCCTGCCCAAGTGTTTTACTTTACTAGTAAAGTAAAACATATTTCACTCTGAAGATAAAATCAGTATGAGGCACTGTGAGTTCTTAATACAGGTGGCTACACCTTACTGATACTTTACTGGCATCTTACTAGTAATGGATTACTCTGATAGCTTTCCTAGAATTTGGCACTTGGATTAAGTATACTCCACTGCAGAAACACTGAGTCACAAGTCACAGATATCTCTTTCTGGATAATGGGAATTATTTTGTTGGCCCAAATTGATTTATCTTTAGACTGAGAACCTTGACTAATCTCGGGATGCTGAGAGGGGCATAAATTAGGAGATTGAATGTGATCTGTGGGCCATTAGTTAATCAAAACTGATTTATGACTAAACAGATGGCAATATTTATGGGGAAATACAATACCTTCGGGCAGAGCACTTGTTTTATGTATATAAAAATCAAAGACTAAACTCCAATTTTACCATTTTAAAACTTCAGGTATGAATTGAAATCATAAAGAGCCACTGCCAATTCAAATGGACAAAATAGTACCTTATTTGCTGGCTATTGAAAGCTCTTATCTGAGAAGTGCTGATCAGTTTGAGGGCTGAATGTGATAGCAATGAAAAGCAGTGATTTGTTCAGAAGGGATGGGCTAGATATTTTCTAGTCTATTCTTTAGACTTCTAATGATATTTTAGGTTAGAATAGAAGTAAGATGTCTGTAGGAAACAACTGTTGCCACTACTATCTTTAAAAAGCCCCCAATCCTCCAAAATTATCTTAAACTGTACTTACAACGTTGGATAAGAAAATGTTCAAAATTTGGAAATACGATTTTTTTGAAAATGTCCAAACACTGTGGTTGCAGTTTCTTTAGTCCATCAGATTCTCTTTCTATACAGTTATGCATAGGGTCTCTGTATGAAAGCAACAACTATCTTACTGAGTTATTGTTTAATCTGTATGAGAAAAATTACTAACTGGAAAACTGTGAGTACTAAATGGGTTTGCATATTCATGCCCCAATTTTGTATAGTGGCCCAAAAGTCATTATACTTGTTCTTAATGAGTTCTTCACACTAAATATTTCATACTAAAAGATTATAGTGAAAAATAAGCAATGAATTTGGAAAACAATTGCTTATGAATGTAAGGAAAAATGTTATGTATAAATATGTATACTGCACTGAAACAAATAGTTCTTCCTTATAATTACCTTCCAACAACATGAAAATCAGTATATTTATACTGAAAATATAAAAAATTACTCCACTAGACTAAATATTTTACAGCATGTTTTAACAGAATTCATCTATGTTTTACTTTTCAACATTAAATAAAACTTAGAATGACAGACATAATTGTTTCATAATTACTGAAATATGTTAGGTATGTCTCACTTGTCTTCTTTAAAAGCAACAAAAACTAGAGCAAAACCATTCTAATAATTATTAAAGTCTACATTTGCTATACAGATATTTCGAATATGAAGTTTAGGCAACAGCTGCTTGTTTTTACAAAGCCTAAGGGTGTGGTTCTTCCCACCCACAATGATTTATAAGATTGTGAATCTTCAGTTTCTTCTTCATTCCAGCATTAGTCTAGGGAAATGGACTTTATCAAACTACAATTAAGGGCTCAGAAAGTAAAATTCCTTTCTTTAATTTTTTTTGGTTGCCTAAGGGGAAAACAAATCTTTTCAAAGAGCAAAGACAAACAACTTGTTTCTAAATCAGGTATATGAAAATATTTATTAGATTTTTCCTGCATGCTTCTCATATCCAAAGAGAACCACTTTGATGAAAAATGAGATAGAATGCTGAATGGTTATGACTCCTGTTCTTAACATCTGAATATGATATATTCCTATTCAACCTATCACATTTTTATGTTAATGATTTAAATTAAGCCTTATAATACATACTATTCATAAAAAGTAATTTATATCCAAAAACATTTTGCCTCAATTTCTAATTTACACAGCTACTAATCCCATCTCAAACTTAGCATGCAACACAATGGCACTATTCTCAACATCAGGACTGTTACCCAGAGAGGCTGAGCATAAATTCAGTGACTATTTTTGTCTTGGGCCTTTTTATTCATCATGGCATCATTATGATTCAGGTTCCTTTATGACATCTGCTCCTTTGGTTATACAAAGGCCATGGTATGACACCACCCACTTTCTATGATTCATATGTTTTTGAGTTCTTCAAGAAAGCAACTGAATATATGCAATTTTCATAGCAGATGCAGAAAGTTTTTAAAATGAAGAGAAGAAAAACATAGCACCTGCCCTGTACTTTTATTAATGATCTACATTCCACCAGATTATAACACATTATTTAAATGAAAGTACCTACACAGAGGTGCTTGTTATTAAGTGCTGTAGAGGAAACATGAATTTGGATCTGAGCAGGATGCTGTATTTGACAGAATACTATATATTGTATACAGAATACTTTTGTACAATATTTAGAACTTTTCATTATTTAGTTTTGTAGAACTTATGCTGGAATGAGCCTCTTCAACCAAAAGCTGATGGAGATTCTTCTTTCATATACAACTTCACTAAAAGGTGACATATGTTTTGGACAATGAATGGAGGCAAGGAAGGAACCCCCAAGTGATACCCTGGTTGCAACAAATTTATTTTTGCTGGCTAATTCTTCCAACTCAGAATGGAGGAACTGTCTCTCGTAAACAAAGGGCCCTTTTCAGGGCCAATTTTAACAAGGGCACTATGAATATTGATGACAAGGAAGTTTTATGAAGTAATTTCTGCAAAATCAAAAAGTATGAAGTAATCTATGTGCAGGAAACTCATCGAGGAATATACCAGTGGCATCCCCATATAGTAGGAATGAAACTTGCTATTGAGAGACCAAGTGAACGTGGCAGTGCCACGTTTGTCTGTCCTGATTGATAAAATTTTCAATGGCTTTCACAGAAGAAAATATTGAAATATTGTCAGTTGAATTAAATAACTATGTGGTTACTGCATAAGCTCCCAAATATACTGTACCATTTAGCTTTACTGAGCCTGAGAATTTTTGTTCACAAAAGATTAATTTTATTCTTGGTGACTTCAGTAGCCATAAAATTCATTGGGGATATGGCAAAATGAATAGTGATGGGGAAGAGGTGGAGT
>JANHZU010005291.1:3078-14653 GCA_032468055.1 Acrochordus granulatus | reverse complement strand
AAAGAGATGCTGCGTAGAGAATGGTCAGATTAAGAGACAGAATAGGATGAACTGCATAGTGGGCAGAGCAAGAGGCATAGAAGGGACCCTCCTTCTCAGGTTACTTTCAGACTTGCAAGATTCTGTTAATAAAATAGAATTACAATAAAACAGAACTACTTATCTGATTGTGTTTCCTGTCTGCTCTACCTGGTAAATCCAACAATTACATTTAGGTTGGAAGAATTTAGCATGTTGAATTAGGGAATTTTACAGAGCAGGTGAATCATGTAGATCAAAAGAGCCCCTTTCCTGGGTAAAGTCCAAAAAGCTGTATTACTTGCTTGCTTTCCAAAACCGCAGGAATTGATCAGCAATGCACAAAATTTTATCCTCGCTGCATTTTAGGTCAGAAACTTGGAACAAAGAAACAAGATTCTGGTAACCAAGTGGGAGCTGCTGCAAAACCAGAAGATTCCCATAGTCAATAAAGACTTGACCCTTCTGTTTGAAAACTACAACAGCAACCTGAGAAAAAAAATTGACCAAGTGTTTAATGAAAAGAATAAATTGGAAAAACAGCAAAAAATTATGCAGGACCTGATTGAGGAATACCAATCCAAGTAAGCTGTCTCATGAGTAGATTGGTAATGCATTTTTTTCAGAGAGTGGATGCTGAAGGATGCTAACCCCATGAAGACCTGGATAACCTGGAGAATATGGCTGAAGATATTGCTTCTCTTTGTTCTCTCCTCTCAGCAATAGCTGATGACAGAAAATGGGTGACAGTTTTGAGATATTGCAAGGTTATCTTCAACTCGGGTTGGGCAGCATTTCGGTGCTCATTCTCAAGTGCTTCTGAGTACAGATAGTCCTCAACTTATGATCACATATGGCACCGGAGTTTCTGATGCTGAGCAAGGCAGTTGATCAGTGAGTTGTGCCTGAATTTATGACCTTTTTTGCCACAGTTATTAAGCAAATCACTGCAGTTATTAAGTGAATCATGGGGTCATTAAACGAATCCAGCTTGACTTTGCTTGCCAGAAGCCAGATAGAAAGGTATCAAATGGTGATTGCATGACTCTAGTATGCTGCTATTGTCATAAATACATGCTGCTTGTCAAGCACCTGAATTTTAATCATGTGACCATGGGGATGTTGTGGCAGTTGTAAGTACAAATACCAATTGTAAGTCACTTTTTTCAGTGCCATTGTAACTTCAAATGGTCACTAAATGGATGTTCTAAATTGAGAACTACCTGTATGCATGAGTACAAATATTGCTCCTGTTCACAATTCTTTAAAGCAGCCGCATCTTTGATCCTGTGGAAGAAAATGTGGATTTAAAGAAAGCCTATGTCCTCATATGCTCTGAAACAATTTTTTGGGAATAGAAACTAAAATGTTGGATAAGCTCAGTGTTTTCCCCACCTCCTGCCAAATACCTTTAGCGATCATTTTCTTATCTGGAGGGGAATCCTCAGCATGACAGCTATTATGTCTGCTATTTGCAGGATCAATGGAATGAGGCCACTGATTCCAGTCACTCTCTCTTAGCCCAACCTATCTCACAGGGCTGAGAAAATAAGAGAAGAAAGGAGTATTATGTATGTTCACCACCTTCGGTTACTTATAAAATAGTAAAGGTGGGATAAAAATCTAATCAATACATAAAGGTGATGTTGTACTGATCTTTTGGCCCTGGTATTTCCTTGTTCCACTTCCACATCTTCATCTACTAGTTCTGATCCTGCACTTTGGGCCAATAGAGAACAGGATTTGGAAGTAGGGGTGTTATTTTGTTCTGAGCACGAGTAATTTGTTATACCTGTAGTTAGTTTCCTCCCCAGGCAGCATTCAAAATGAATTCTATTAGAAATTGTAGAATGTGGAGCATGTTGGTTGAAGTGCTGGGTGAGGATGAGACAACCTCACTTGAAGGCTGCCCTCAGCCATGGAAACTTCCCAGGTGACTTTGGGCCACTTATTCAGCCCAAGCTACTTTACAGGGTTGTTGTTACAGGAAAATCAGAGGAGGAGTGATATGTACATTGTCTTGAATTTCTAGCAGAAAGGCAAGATATAAATCAAACCAAAGAAGGAACTATGACTAAACTGATTATTTTCTTCTCTGTTTTGCTTTTGCTTTTTGACATCCTTCAAGATATATAGAGGAGTCTAATAGAAGAGTACACTTAGAGAATGAGTTCCTCCAGCTCAAGCAGGTGAGTAAGTCAGACAGGAGTAATTTTTTAAAACATGTATATCAACACAAATGGAAGAATAAAGAGGGGAATTGTCTATACTTATTTAACTTTAATTCTAGTAGCAGAAATGAATCGAATTACATCAAGCCTCCTTTTGGTAGAGCGAGTTCACAATGCCCATTGACATTTAATAGTGTTAGGAATACAGTACTCACTGAATACAACTTCTTGATGAGCTCCATTGAAGTGGCAGGGAATTTTGCCAGCTGTAGTCCCAATATAAGAAACAGTTGACTCTGTTCATTCCTGAGGCATCTTGACTGCATGTTCATACCAAACATGCAGAGAATGGTTGACTCTGAGCCCTGTCCCTGCATTAAAACGTAGATCAGCCTATACTGTATTTGCATTCCTAGACCTGTGGCTGCAGGGACACTGGGTATAAAAAAAGAGAAAAAGCTTCCTTATTAATTTATGAGCATCTATATGCCTTCTCCTCTCACCGGTCTAGACAGCTTACAACCAGAGCTCTTTTGAAGAAGATTGTTTTTACCATTTTACAAAATGTCATTGAGGAAGGGGCACATATGACCTCAGCAGCAAGGTCTTCTTTCAGAGAGAGGAGGCTATTGCTATAAGATGTCATTCTACCTGCTGCTGTGCATATGGGATTTTTGTGCGCAGGGATACGTTATTATGGATATGTGTTTCAGCGCATGCCTAACAGTGAATGTGCTCCCATCACATTCATTCTGTGCTTAAAGAATAGGTCTTTATGAACAGAGAGCAGGCATAACCAGTGAACAGGACCATCATCTAGTGCTTCACACAGAAATGACTGAAGCAGATAAAAAACAAAATAACAGCACTTCATTCAAAATGCAAGTATTAACAGAGTCACAGAATATAAGGACTGGAAGAGCCTTTGGAAATTATCTAGTTCTATCAAGTACAAGAGTCCACTATTTCAGCAAAATACATTTTACCAAATCTATCTTGCCCAATTCACTTCGGAAAACTTTGAAAAAGATTCAGAAACCAATTTCCAACTTTCCTCATGACCAGAAGACATATAGATTCATGGGAACACTAAATCTGGAGAAAAGAACACAAGGCCACCTAAAAGCAGGCCAATAAACTTTCCAGTCCTAGAAATCATCTTAAAGCTGAAGAATGGACCACATGAAATTTGCCATATTGCCAAATCTCAAAGTGCAGAGTTGTTTCCTCCATAATCACATTTTGATTTCGTAGAATGTTTAAAGTATACTAATGTTATTAACTGTATGTAAACATTCCAAATGTTTAGGCCTGAGTTGACACAGAGTGCATCTGATTATGTTATCTTTTTTGTCTGTTTAATACTTGCTGTATATCAAAAGATGGGCATTTTAAGAAAGTAACATACTTTCCTAATTAAAAGATTCTTCCATTTAACTGTCCTAAATTTTTAAGAGAAAAAAAAAGTACTCAGGTTCATCTAAGGGTATTCAGTCTTATCCCTCATCACTATAAGATGAAAACAACTCTACTCCTCAGAATGCATAAGCATTTATTTATTAAACAGATTTATATAGCTGCCCAACTCACACATAGGTGACTCCAGATGGCTGACAACTCTTTTGTAATGGTTCTGCATATTCTGATTTGTTTTTATTTCTGTCTGCTGAGAGTTCCTCCAGTTGATGAGCAGCTGTCTAAAAGCATTCATCTCCTGTGAGAAGCTCACATATGATTTTCAGAGCTGTTGTATCATTTGAACTAGGGAAATCAACTAAGATCATGGAAATATATACTTTTCAGATCTGGCTTTATTTACAAAGCTGGCTTGTTTCAACAAATCACAGTTGACTACAAAATACTAATTAAACTGAAGTTAAAGGTGAAGCCTGAGACTTGTTGCGTTATTACAATATTAAACAATGTTTTAACACTTATAGTGGTAAACAGTTTCCATACTGTTTCCTAATTATTTTCATGCCCATATAGTTACCAGGAACTGAATTTGACTTGAGAGAGACTTTTATTGATTGCACATCTGTACTTATTAGGCCCATCTCTATTTTGGCCCTTATAAATCCAGAACAATTTCAAATTTTTCATTCAAATAACTTACAAAATTAACTGTTACTTATATAGATCAAAATCAAATCTGGGATCATATGCAGGGTTGATTCAGAACAAGCAAAGTATTTCTTCATATATACCATCTATATATGATGTGATGGCTATTAAATTGTTAAAACATTAGACAAACTCATGGTTATCTACCTGTAAGAGCTATATACTGCCTACAAAATCAGAGCCTGTTTGTGAGATTCTATAAACAGCTGATAGCTATTTATGTGGGAAACTGCCTGAACAAAAAAAAGCAGCAGCAGTACACATTTAAGGGAATACAGGTGGGGTATGTATGCATAACCAGTCCTCCTTAGTATGAAAATTTAGATCTGCTCAAGATCCTGTGAGTTTACAGATAAAGCTGAATGTATCTCAGCATAACTAATAAGTTGAATGCACTTCCAGAATTGAGGTACTTTCTTGATATTGTGTAATTGTCGGGTAGGGAAAGATTTTGCTTTCCATCACTTGACTGAGAGCTGAGGAGGAAAGAAGTAATAGTATAGATGACTGGCAATGTTTCCAGGTACAAATTGAAATTATAAATAATTATATGAAATAATGTCAATATACTTTAAATCTAATTAACAAACACTCCTTGGTGAAAGAACACAGGTCAAGCTGTCAATAAAGTATTAGGCATAGACATAGACAAGATAAGCCAAGATATACACTACCCTCAATAAAAATAGGTACCAGAATGAAAGATAGCTTAGAAAGTAGTTTATGGTATTGGTAGAAATAAACAAGGCAAAGTAATAAAGTGGGCCAAATGTGAGATGGAGCAAAGACTGGCAACTACATCAAGATAAAAAGAACACAAAACAAATAAGGCATTATGGCAATAAATACATAATACAGACTTTTTCAATCACTGTTTTCTCAATCATTACATATAATTTTCTTGTATAAATCATGCATTATCACATTTGATTGTCAAGCTCACAGAAGGTGAGTTTGACGAAAACGTTTTGCACTACACACACATACACAGCATATTGCACCGTAGCTTTCTGCTACAGCTGCCAGTTGACCACGAAATCGCCCAGGGAGCTCCCCGTGGATCACTGCCGAAGAAGGCGGCAGTTTCAGCACCCTGGACAGGGGGCTCTTGCGCCGATGGGCTCCGCCTCGCCCCCGGATTCACAAGCGAGAGCCAAGGAAGCTGCATCTCGAGCCGGAGAGGGGCAAAGCGGAAGGGGGAGATCGGGCAGAGACCACCGCCATCCTTACACCAAGGGCCGCTCCTTGCATCCTCCTCATCTGCCTTAACGAACAGTCAAGGCCAGCGAAGGCGGCTGCTGCTGCAATCCAACGCCAAAGAGGAGGAGGTGATGCTTAAGAGGCTGAAATCAGCGTCATCGGCCCATGGAAAAAAACCGGCGACTTTCAAAGTGGGGCGGCTCCAAAGCTTTGGGCCGAGAATCAACCTCTCGAGAAGCAGCTGCTGCTTCCATCTGAGGTCTAGGGGGGGGGGCGATGCGGGCGTGGGGAGCGAAGACCTTCCTCGATTCCCCAGAAACTGAAACTAGTCATCCCCTCTAGAGGGCCTCTGTGAGGGCCTCCAGCACCGGAAGGAAGAACGGACGGCGGGACGCAAAGGGGAACGTGCGGCCAGCAGGGCCCGGAACCATCGCTGCTCCGTCCCCCGCAGGTGGACACCCGCTTGTTTTGCCCCCTCCTCCGGCTCCACCCATCCACGCCCCACTCCCGGCCCAAGATTTGGCCCCCCGGGCGTGCCTTGTCAAGGATGGCGCCTCTGGGCCGGCGGTCTTTCCTGTGGGCAGCCCCCGCTGCGCCCTTGACATGACGGTGGCGATCTGGCTCCGCTCCTCCGGGCTCAAGCGGCTCAGGTCATCCTCCATGCCCGCTGGGTCTCCCTCATCAGCTCCTGCCACACCTTCGGGCAGCCCGGCCGAACCGTCGCCTCCCTCCAAGCTGGTTTCGTTGCCCATGGTTGAAAGCAGAGCCGTGGGCGAGCAGGGGCGGAAGTAACCGACAGGCGTCAGGGAAGGTCGGAGCTCCCGCTTCGCACTTTCCGGCAGGGCGGTCAGTCTTCAGCGAGGGAGGGCTCCATCGCCGGCGGTTGAGGCAGCGTCTGGGGCTGCGGCTGCCGCGCCTGCTGAAGAAAAAGAGGGAAGAGAAGAAACGTCCCAGAGTTCCCCCGCTGCAGCCGCAGAGCGCATGCTCTTGCACAAGTGGGGGGGAGTTCCGCTGCTCCTGCTCTTCTGTTTGCCCGCCCAAGCACGCCCCGCGCATTCCTCTGTTTTTTAACGGCACGCAGCAGCCCCTTCCCGTTTATAGCGCGGAGGACGCGCGCACGGCGGACGCTTCGTGAAATCGGTCAGGAACGGCGTCTTTGGGAAGGTGGCCAGGTGCGGATGATCCTGCCCGTTTAGTTTTTGGTGTTCGTTGACTTGTGGGAAGACAGAAAAGGAGGCTCATTCAGAAAATGAGTGAAATATATTCTGCTAGCCCCAGCCACAGTGTCTCCACATGAAATTTAGAATGTGAAATAATATTATTTTATGGTCCAAGACTATAAATGAGAAAGAATAGATAAAAAGCACACAAATGATTTTAAAGATACATAGAAAAAGTTACAGTATCCAATAACAAGATTATTTGTGTAATTGCAGCTGAAAATAAAGTTGTGTTCCTAAATGGAACTACAGAATCATGGCGTTTTAGAGGTGGAATCTGCCATAGGCCATCAGATTCACCCCTATGCTCCTAGGAGGAACTGAAATTCAACCATCTCAGACAAATGGCTGCCTGGTTTCTGTCCCAGAACTTCCCAGTGAAGGGGAGTCCATCACACTGGATGACCTGTTGTCTATAAAGAATTTATTTTCCTAACATTCATTTAGAATCTACTTTCCTGTGACTTAAATAATGTGTCATGTTCTACACTCTGGAATGAGAGAAAATAGCCTTTCATCTTCACAGGGTTCATCTACACAGCTTCGTGTCCCAGCTTCAAGATGGCTGCTTACTATTTGCTGAGGTCATAGATAACATGGATTTATGGGGCATCCTTGGCATCTTCATAAGGGGCAAGTGATGAAATACAACCTTTTGTACCCAGATTGTGACATTGTACTCAAATATGTAAGTGGCATCATTTGCAACATGATGTTCACTTAAACATTTTGCCATAACTGTAGCTGCATATGCCTTTTGGTATTGGAAGAATGCTATCATATCAGCCCTCACTCATCTCTCCGATGGTGATGCATCTTCAGTTCTTTCAGTCTTTCTTTGCCAAGTCCCCAGATGTCTTTGTTACACTCTTCAGTTTTTCTGGACCTTAAAGTGTGGCACCTAGAAGCAGGCACAGTATTCAAGGCATGACTAACAGGCAATGGGATGGAATGATTATTTCCTATGGTTTGCAAATTATGTTGAGGTAGCCTAAAATTAAATCTGTCTTTTTTGCAGCCATTTCACATGACTGATTCATATGCAGTTTACATTAAACTCCTCCCCCCACATCCCCACCTACCTTTTCTACTGACCCACTGTCTCCCTGCTATTCTGCCTCCCTGTCCTTCTGTGTCTTATCTGTCTGCTTGGCTGAAAATAGAGCAGTCCCTACTCAATATTTTGTAACAGACAATGCATTTTTTGTCCCTATTTTGAATAATGGAAAATGCCATTTAGCCATTCATCAAGAGAGTCATCTTCTAAATCCGGTGAGCAAAATTAGGCATATGGCATGAAATCAGAATATCTATCAAGGATAAAAAGAGCCCAGAAGCAAAACACAATTCCAGAACCAGTTAGGGTTTAAGTTCTAGAGTAGCAATCTAGAACAAAAGGGATAGGCACCATTTTCAATAAAATTTCAAATATTCCAACCGGGAGAACTCGTTGAAACAAATGTTTTATAGAACCTGGGGTCAAGGACTGGTTTCAGAATCAAATGATTGTAGACTTGAAGGTGCTTTTAAAGTACAGAGCTCAATCAACTAGGTTTACCATGGAAACTATGCTGCTGTACTTGAGTCTGATTTCTGAGAGTTCTCACTTGAGAACCATCTAGCACCATTAGTCTTCCTCTCACTTGCATAGCTATCTATTCCTGCCCTTTAATTCCTTTGTTAATTGCACTTGTTCATTACAAGTTCTTCCATTTAAAATGCATTTCATAAACGAAGTCTTGTATATCTGACTGTTTTGGAAGAAATAAATGGAAATTCTGCACCTACTTTACATAAATCAATGCATATCATTTCATTTCTCTGCATTTGTTGTCTTATGGCAGCCTTAGAAAACATGTCCTTTGTGATGAGCAGGAAATCTCACATATTGCAAGTATGCATAGTATTATTCTGATTCACTTGCATGAAATCTTTCATAACTAAATGCTGTCTAACAATCTCATCCTCTGCTGTCCCTTCTCCTTTCGCCTTTAATCTTTCCCAGCATTATTTTTTCATGGTCTTTTCCACTGAGCCCTCTCTTTGCATTAGGTGGCCAAAGCTTGAGCTTCAGCTTCAGTATCTGTCTTTACAATGAGCAATCAGGGTTGATTTCCTGTAAGATTAACTGGTTTGATCTCCTTGCAGTCCAAGGGACCCTCAAGAGTCTTCTCCAGCACCACAATTCGAAGGCATCAATTCTTCAGTACTAGGCCTACCTTATGGTCCAGCTCTCACAGCCATACATTACGACTGGGAAAACCATAGCTTTGACTATATGGACCTTTGTTTGCAAGGGGATGATTCGGCTTTTTAATGTGCTGTCTAGGTTTGCCACAGCTTTCCTCTCAAGGAGCAAACATCTTTTAATTTCATGGCTGCAGTCACCTTCTGCAGTGATCTTGGAGCCCAAGAAGGTGAAATCTGTCACAGCTTCCATTTCCTCCCCTTCTTTTTGCCAGGATGTGATGAGACTGGTTGCCATGATCTTAGTTTTTTTAATGCTGAGTTTCAAGCCGGTTTTTGTACTCTCCACTTTCACCTTCATCAAGAAGCTCTTTAGTTCCTCTTTACTTCCTGCCATTAGAGTGGTATTTTCTGCATATCTGAGATTGTTGATATTTCTCCCAGTAATCTTAATTCCAGCCTGGCATTTTGCATGATGTACTCTGCACGTAAGTTAAATAAGCAGAGTGACAATATACAGCTTTGTCGTACTCCTTTCCCAATTTTGAACCAATCCGTTGTTCCATGTCCAGTTCTAACTGTTGCTTCTTGATTAACATACAAGTTTCTCAGGAGACAGGTAAGGTGGTCTAGTACTCCCATTTGTTTTAGAATTTGCCACAGTTGGTTGTGAGCCACACAAAGGTTTTAGCGTAGTCAATGAAGCAGAAGTAGATGTTTTTCTGGAATTCCTTCACTTTTTCCATGATCCAGCAAATATTGGCTGTTTGATCTCTACTTCTTCTGCATCTTTGAAACCCAGCTTGTACATCTAGTAGTTCTCTGTTCACATACTTCTGAAGCCTAGCTTGTAGTATTTTGAGCATATCCTTGCTGGCGTGTAAAATGAGTGCAACTGTATGTAGTTGTCACTATTTTGCTTGTCTTAATTTGAAAAGATGAATCTCACATTATTTACAAGTTATAGTACTATGCTTCAGTTAATGGGGTCTTTACAAGGTCGTTATTTGGAAAATCAGTACATGCACTTCACTTTTACTTACTGCTTTAAGTATTTTGCTCAATACTGAAGGGTACCAGTTAAATATAAATAGGATATGTACATGAATTTATATGAATGTTTCTTGCAATTTTTATCCCTCCCTCCCTCCCTCCTTCCTTCCATTACTCTTTTATTCTATGAATAATTTTAATAGATATAAATAAAATGAATTTATATGAATGTGTGCACATCTGTGTATGTGCATGATAAAGAATGGCACTATGTTTCCTTTCCATTTGGCTCCATGTACCTCAAACATTTTACGATAAGGAGAGCGTGACACTCAGTGGCTCTATTAATCTGCTTAATCCAGTTACCCTTCCTTATTATTTGGTCTAGTCGCATGCAGTCATGCTAACGTGGCCAGAAGCTGCCATTCAGGGGAGTACAGAATTCTTTCCCTTCTTCCATTAGGCCATGCATGTACAAGCAGATGTCACTGTGTCAGCCACTGCTTCTCTGAAGGCCAGGTAGGCAACCTAACAGCCAGCCAGTGCTTGGGGAATATGTCCTGTGGCTGCCCCAAAACTCAGCAGTAGGGTTTCTATGGAGCTTTTTCTGCTTTCCCACTAATCCATGTGGGCTCTCCCAAATTTGCCAAATTTAGGGTTAGCTTACAGTTGCTCCAATATAGTTTGGATTCAACTGCCCTAGATTTGTCTTATTAGGAAATCATGTAACAATTTATTGGGGGAGCAGCCAAGATGGCAAAGAGTGCACACATGATATTTGTGTGCTCATAACATTCTTTTTCTTTTTTCTTATTTTACTTTGCCTTACAGTATTTTACGTTTTACATACATATTTATTTTATCAAAGACAGCAGAACAGGCTTAACTTTGTCTGTTCTTTAATTTTTAAAGTAAGAATGGAGAAAAGAAAGAAATGGCAGAGTGAGTTCTGGAGCAACCATCACTTCAAAGCCTTCAAACCAGCTGAAAATCACCAACTATTGAGCTGCAAAGAATAACTTACCTGTAAGTAAACCTAATAACAATAATACTTATATGAATCAACAGGATGTATTAGAGTGGGATTTACAAACAGAGATTGAACAACAACAACTCTTGGATCTCTCTGCCTCGCTCCAAGAGGATCAACAAAATGCTTTTACAATGCATTCTTCTCCTGAGGCTACTGCCATCCCCTCCGCTAACTTTAGCTTCTTTTAGGGAGGGACAGAATATGAATCTCACAAAAGAGAGTGCCACAGACTTTATATCAATAAAGGCCTTTTAACAGCACAACCATACTCTCTATCTTTGATTATCTAACAACAATAGACAAAAATGTGGCTTCCCTAAAAAGTTATTTGAGGCTTGCACTCAGAATTGTTCTGATAAACTATCTGCATTTACAGAAGAACCAGTTAGTACCTGGGGAGAGCAGACTTCATTTAACAACAAAAATCTTGAACAGCAACTGTAACAGCGATAGGAGAGAGGTCCCTCAATTACTGCATAGTGAGAAGAGAAAGAGGTGAATTGGGGATACTCAAATCCTTCAAATAAATTAGATTGCCCTATATATTTATCTTAATAGAATTAACGCATCATTGAGATACAAAAAAAGCCCTAAATCAATTCCTCTACTGCCAACCTCATTTGGTAGAT
>JANHZU010005290.1:61379-79474 GCA_032468055.1 Acrochordus granulatus | reverse complement strand
AAAGGTGAAACGTCTTCTACATGAGAAAAAATCCAGTCCAGATGCCTGTTTTTTAAACTTTGTTGCGATGTTCCTCATATGTAAAATTTTACATGCATTAAATCTACTGTAAAATATGATCCACACTAATCAAATAGACTTTATTTTAATTGATATCCATTTTTGTCCAAAAAATGGAAAATTAAATTGGTTCTATTTCATTCAGATTTAGATACTGGCCAAGCATGATTAGACACGCAAGGATTTCGACTCTGGTAAAGCAGCTCTCAGTACATTTGCAACACAACAGTAAATAAACTTTACTGTTTTACATTAAATTTTACATTGCATTATGTTACATAAACAAGTAACATAAATAACCAAGTTAAATATTCAACAGTAAAGTGTGCATCCAAAGTATGCAGCCAGATAGAAAGGGAATATTATAAAGTATAGAATTAGAACCACAATCTATTGATACGTATAGGTACACATTAGATAATACTTCTGGGTTAAGTTAGAGTTCTTTGTACTTTGTGTCCTGTCATACAGTATGAGTCAAGTATTCAGCTGGGCGGGGGAAGGGGTACAACCATCCCTGTGTCTGGTTGTTTTGGCATGCAATATCCTATACTGCTCTGCAGAGGAAAGAGGTTCAAAGAAATTGTGACCAGGATGAAAGGGGTCTGCAGATATCTTCTCTGCCCTTCTCTTGACACTCTCAGTATACAAATGCTCTAATGTATTATTAAACAATGCGACAAAACAAAACTGCTTGCTGCTTAATTGAACTGAATTTTATGAAACAATTTATTTTTCTTTTTCTGGTATGTAAAAGTCTGGCATTCATTTCAATGGCAATTTCCTTTTTGGAACTTATAAATTGGAAAATATTCCAAAATATGTTAAAAATTGGACATGAGAGAAAGTGGGGAGAAAGAAGTTCTAAAATAAACCCCAAAATGTGAATTGGGATAAGCTGCACTGCTTAGCTTGTCTTTCCTGATGATATACTTAGTGTATTAAGCAGTAGTTATTTTATGGCTACGTGTAATTTTTATCATACATGCCAAAGTTTTTTTTTTAAATAGAAATATAGTGAAATTTGCAGAGCCTGCCTTAGACAGTGGTTGGATGAAAGACATCAGGATACCCAAGGCTGTAGATGAGGGCAAGTGAAAAAAACTTGCTGGAAGAAGACAAAGGTAACTTACTTGGGGTCATATTCCAAATATTCCAAACCAGGATGGACTATCCATATATGACAAAAATCAAGAGAAGCTTTACCTCTTTGATGCCTAAAATAACATTGTATATTAAAAGTAAGCCTGACTCAGATTTTAACTCTGTTCAGAAACCGCTTCTAGATTACAATTTTATGCAGAGATCTGAACAACGTCCAATTTTTTTGTTATTGTTCAGTCGCTAATGTGTGTCCAACTGTTTGCAACCTCATGGACCACAGCAGGCCAGGTCTCCCTGCAGTGCATTGCCTCCCGGAATCCATCCGTATCCACGCCCATCACATCTATGATGCTATCCAACCCTCTCATCCTCTGTCTTTTGCTTCTCCTTCTGCCTTCAGTCTTTCCCAGCATCAGGGTCTTTTCCTATGAACCCTCTCTTTGCATTAGGTGGCCAAAATATTTGAGCTTCTGCTTCAGTATCTGTCCCAATGAACAATCAGGGTTGACTTCCTGTAGGATTGACTGGTTTTAGGTTTCTCTTTAAGCAAAGTCTTATATTCAGTACTATAGGATTTCTTAAATCAGACCAAGTATTTAAGCAGAATTTACAATCATTTACAGTCTTAGTTTATAATCTTAATTTATTATGTATGTTATGCTGAGTACTCTTGCTGACATTTATATTCTGTTTGGATCTTAATACCATTTTCTGTTTTTTAAATTATACTTATTTATAATCAAATAATGAACTATTGAAAAACTTGAATGTCTGTGATATTTATAAATTCCACTTATTCACTCTTAGTTATTTTTAAACCTTATTTTGCCCCTTTTTGCTTATTTATTCCTTCTTTCAAATAGATAAACTTTAGGATTAAAAGACGTAGGAGATATCTGAAGCTTTGAGCAATAGGTGTGAATTAATGTATCTTCAATTTGTATGGCTCCATTTTAAATTACTGAGAATTGTTTCTGAATTAATGTATTTGGAGGAAAAAGTCAAAGAAGAAGTTTATTTTAATTTCCATAATTGTTCTTATTAACAATTTTAGATGTACCAAAGAAGTATCTCAAGTTGGGGCTAAGAGAACTTCCAAAGACATATAACTAACCAGGCAGACCTTTACATATCTACTGTAGTCATAAGTCCAAATAACTTTAGTTGGGCCATTCCAAGTAAATGGGTATTACAAGCCCAAGCAAATAACCCTTCCAAGTAAGTAACTCTCAATTATTTTTACTGAAAAACCTTTGGATGAAAAGGAAGACTGTTCACACTACAAAGAGCATTAAAGCAACACTTCCCTACTTTTGAAAAAATTAAACATATCCTTTTGGAAAATATATGTATTGCTTCAATAACAAGTCTTAGTTTAAATTTATTCATGTTATGATCATGGAGAAACAAGAAAATGTTCCTGTGTATATTGGGGGAGGGCGGCTGAATCACACAACGATCATAAGTGATACACACTTATTATACACGATTGACAGAATGAAAAAAGTTGTGTTTTTCTATGCAGTTTATTCATATGTGCACATTCTAATAATTTCCTATTTTGATAATATACAACAAATATTCTACCATATTAATAGTCCCCGGACTATTAAGAAATCCATACACACACACACACACACACACAAAAGAATGCTTGCCCAAGCCCAGGTATCTAAAATACTACTTTCTGACCACTTAGAGGAGAGGATGTGCACGATGTTTAGAAGTCAGAGAAGAGCGAGTCGCGGGAGTCGAAAAAAGGAACGTATGAAGGAGGAACACTCATTGCTCGGTTTTTCCAAAGTTAATGCGCTTTGGCGGGAAGAAAGTTGAAATTAAAATATCAGTTTTAAAAAAATCCGTCTAATAATGAAAGTGGCCGCACAATCCCCCTTTTTCCCCGCCTGTCCCCCACAAATATTATTTGGCTGCCTGACCGAAGAGGCCGAGGAGGTGGCCAGACGAGGCGCAGACCGCCTCAAGACAGGAGCCCTTCTCCTCGGAGAAGAAACGTAGCAGCGAGGTCAGATTTTGGAAGGACCGTCGGAGCGGCGGAGTCCGTCGGTCGGTCCTATGCCTCGAGTCTTCCTTTCCACAAATGCTTTTCCCCTAACCCCGGAATCGAGCCTACCATTCGTGTGGAGAAGCCTTTATCCCTCGGACGCGTGGCTGCCTTTCCACGCAAGATGTTCCGTGCTCACGGAGATGCTCTTCAGATTTTCGGATCCGCCGTTGCCGAGTCTGTTCCCCACCGCATCTTATTCCCGAGGTGGGATGGGGGGCGGCGGAAAAGCCCAGGCAATGTTCCTCGGCAATGGTTAGAAGTCCTACCCGGAGGAAAAATATGAATGTCAGCGTTCTGGCTACAAAGCAAGCCACATCCATTGCTTATCTGTTTCGACTCGCTTTAGAGTACTTTTCTCAAATGTAATTAATTTTTAAGTTTGACTTCACTAGATCTTAGTTCAGTTGGGAGACCTCAGGGTACAAGACTGAGCTCTTTTGAAATGGATTTGCTTGTCATTGATGGAAGGCAATACGTATGGAAGGAATTGCCCTGCCTTATGTGTATGGTGCTTTAGGAAGAATATGCCTTAGGCTGAAACAGTGTTCTTCCCTAGTAAGCAGGATAACAAGGAAGAATTAAAGAAAATGTCAAAAAATAAAAATACTGCTTTGAACTCATCATACCATTCACTGATTAACATTTGCTTTTTGCAGTATACAGTGAACTAGCTCTATTGATCCATTTAATTTTGGGTGGACTTCCACTGTGATCCTGCACACATAATATATTCAGAAATGTGGCCTATGCACTGTAGTGGGAATTACCCTTGATCTTTGTATATAGGATTGCAGCTAATTACTTGCCAAATCAGGTTTCACTTCTGAACCTGAAAATAATGTGCTAAAAATAATCAACATTATTTGATTAAGAAGAAATTACAATTAGGATATTGAGATAATAGATTTTTTTAAACTTCTATTGTTTTCTTTGTAGTTTATGCATCATCTTCTGTTTTAATATATCCCATCTTGCAATTCAAAATAATTATGCTTCAATTATTATCTTTTTGCATAGCTAACAACAACAATAGTGGGGTTTGGGGACATTCTAGTGTGATAAATTAAAAATGCAAGTAATTCAATGGCGATTTATCTCAAATATAAATGTATTATTTTATTTAAATAAATGAAAATTTTCATGTATTTAAGGACATGTATTTCTAGATTGAGCCTTAAATCAGCAGCAGAAAAATATATTTAACCTTTCTGCAAAAATATCCATTAGTTTGAGGAACGTTGATAGAAAGATTATACTGTATCATGATTAATTAATACTCTGAGATCCTTTTTGTTCTTCGCTGATATTCTGATTAAAGGTTTCAATCCTTATGAAATTATTTTCTATTTTATTTATTTTATCCTGCCTTTATTATTTTTATAAATAACTCAAAGTGGTGAACACACATAATATTCCTCCCTTCTCCTATTTTCTCCACAATAACAATCCTGTGAGGTGAGTTGGGCTGAGAGAGAGTAACTGACCCAAAATCACCCAGCTGGTTTTCATGCCTAAGGAAGGACTAGAACTCAGAGTTTCCTGGTTTCTAGCCTGGTGCCTCAACCACTACACCAAACTGGCTCATAAGTTGCCATTTTTTGTGGGGGGGATTTATTACTTGAGAAATTCTGAGATATGGGTATAGTACCAGATGGTTGGAAGAGGACAGCTGTTGTCATCTAGAGAAGAAGAAGAAGAGCTATAAACCAGTCATTCTGGCAGTGATTCTCTGCAAAATTCCTAGAGCAGATTATAAAGAGAAAAACCTGTATGCATCTTGAAAATAATGCAATGATTGACAGAAGTCAGTACTTAGTTGTCAAGAACTTAATAATTGTCAGGCTAATCCTATCTCTTTCTTTGGTTGCATCTACCATTCCCATCTAGACAGGCAGGAGGGTCATACTTTGGGTCATCTGGCAGGGACCAAGAGAAACAGTATGACACCCATCCTGAGGAACATTATTACTTTGGCCTCAGGTGGATGATGAATAATGTTTTGTGGTTGTGCTAATCAATGTTATATAATTTCTCTTGGCTGATGTGGTGGTGAAATTGTATATGGTTTTACTATTTTTAGATATCCATAGTCATGTGTATAAGATAGGCAGCCATATAAATCAAATAAAATCTCATTTATTGATCAAAGAACGCTATAATATACTATACTTCGTTTTCAGTCATAGATTTGACAAAGACATTAGCAAACTAATTAAATGGTCAAAAAGTGCTCATCAGAGGTTTCCCATTAAACTAGATTGAAATGGGATACCATGGGTCTTTTTAAAAAAATGTGTACACAATCCTGATGCATCATCTCCAAAGGATTTTTTTTCAGGAGAAATGTCTTGCTAATTGAGAATTATATTGTAAAGTATGAAAAAGTGAGAGCACTTTTGATCTCTGCTACTTAGTATTTAGAAGGCTGACAGCTAAGTTAAGCTTCCAAGTCTGTTGGAAAGACTAGAATGGAATTCATTAGTGAAAGGGAGAACAAAGTTGAAACTTATGGCTGATCACATGAAAGAAGCTGAGAGCTGAGAAAGTGAAAAAAGCACAAATGAATGTTTATCTTGCCATCCACCAAAGTGCTCTGATAGAAAGAGTTTAATTAAATGTTAAAATTCACAGATAGCTGGCAACTCACAGGCCATCAGTATCATAAAGCTGATCATACAGTTCAGCATATCCTTAGCATTTTCTATATAGGGAACTGAAGATGCAACCTTCAATATGATCTGTAATGAACACAGAAAGTTAAAAAAGCCATGGAATTTCCAAAGCACTTTGAAAAGCTGTGAACTGTATTGAAACCATCTGATACAGTTTGCTGCTACAAAGAGGTTCACAAAGTTTATTTCAATTCACCAAGTTCGGTTTACTTCAATTCAAAACCTGATGAGATGATTTGATCATAGCTTCAGTGAACTGTCCACCTACAAAGCTATGTGGAGCCTTAGAAACTATTTCCTATGGTCATCTCGAACTTTGCAGAGAATGGGTAAGGTATAAATATTTGAAATAAGACCATGATGCATGTCTAAATTCTGGAATAACAGTTTATTGTAAATTAATTATTGATGTTGCATTCATTGCAAGGTAATGATTTTATGATGTATTGTGTGTGTTTGTTTTAATTAAAGAAAAAATGTTTGGTAGACTGATGGTACTCATTTCATTTTTCTCAGATCAGTTTTTGAAGAACAACTGGAAATTCTAAAAATACTCATTCCCAGTTGAAGATTAAATGCTTGTTCTAGCTTAGCAGAACAGAGATGATGGTAAAACTTCTATTGTTAATTACAAGACAAATATGGATTTTCTGATATCTTTAAGGCACTGCATGCTCCTTAATATGAAGAATGTTGGTATCTAAATGGCTCTTCCAAATTCAGAGGGAACATATTTTGACTATTTGCTGGAGAACAACAGGGAGAGGTAGTTGTTGTTGACTCACGTTCCTTACCCCATTTTCAGCAGTCACTTTGCAGACCAGGATGCTAAACTAAATAAGCCTTTGTTTGAACTTAGCTGGACTTGTTCAATGTTTTTAAAATTGGGCAACTGAATGTGCAGCCATGGCTATTTTAAATAATTCACAGTGAAGTTAACAATGTCATGCAAATTTGCATAGGACTCTTGAAATCATTTCTCTTTCTTGTTATTTGTGATTCATCTGTTTAGGACAGGATGTTTCATGCTCAGAATTCAACCAGCTTTTAGAATGAGTCTTCCAATACTATGCTGTTTATAGGTACAACTTAGTCTATGAAAAGCAGATAACTTTGGGCAAAAAACAGATCACTTTTATCTTTTGAGATGAGTGCTTCTCTAGACAGAGATAAATTTATCCTTGAGGTAACACATTATACATTGAGTGGCCTTAGAAAATGGCTTGAAAATTGAGCATTCACTAAAATATACATAAGCTACTCAGCTGTTTCCTTGGGCCACCCATTGGGACCAGACCACACCTTCCCAATGCTAGAATGGCAGTCTATGGGACCTCCAGGTAATCTCCCATCAAAGCACTTAAAGAACTGTCAGCAGTCAGTGGTGGATGCTGCAGTAGTGGCCTATTTTGGAGGACACACAACATTATTCTAGGATTGCTGACATTTGCATGAGATATTAAATGGTTTGGGCATCCCTTATAAGGTATATATATTCTGCTTTTTCAAATATTCATCTGATAAAAAACATTTTCCTTACCTCCTCATACATTAACTCTTATATACACATAACAAAGTCTTAGAATTTGTAAAGAAGCAATGGTGCTTCTTCTGGGAAATACAAGTAGTCCAGACAAGAAGCTCAACAATGAATCCTAAGTTTATCTTCATTGTAAGGTTACATTTATTTATTTTATTACACATAACCCTTAGCACATGCCTTTCCATTAGGTCAAGCCACAGAAGGAAGGGATTGCCTCTTTCCTCTTTCCTGGTAAATTAGTGGCAGAGAGGGCCTTCTCTGGAATGAAGTAGCTGGGGCAGTATATCTAATGACCTTTTCTCAGAAATGGTAAGGAGGATATAACAGGGTTATAGGGACAATATGTATCTCTCATAGGAATTAGCAGGAAGAGGCAAGCCAATAGATCCCTTAAATCTTAAACTCTAATTTGAATTTCTCTTTTGCAAATCATTAAAAGTTGTTGTGAGATCATCAGAAACCTGTGAATTGTTAAGAGGCACCAGAGATTTAGTAATGCATATTTCAGCCTTCCCCAAGCAGCTTTCCCACCAGTTGCCTTGGATTTCAGTTCCCATAATTCTCAACTGGGGATTATGGGATTTGAAGTGGTACATATATTTTGAAAAAAATTGCCGTATTTATCATAGTGATAATGCAGGCCATGAAGGTATGGAATGCGTTTTCCAAAGTGTAGCATTATGTAGGGCTGAATTTGATAATGTAATGGTTCAGCTGCCATTTTAATACAATTTGTTCATGTGTTTTGAAACTAATTGCCACATAAACTGTAAGCTGGGATAAGAATTAAACGTGACCATTTATTCTGAAGAAAGTTATCTTAGAGCTCATTTCCACCACTATCTCTAGAACAGAAACTATTTATTTATCAAATAATGTTAATGGCAAAAGTTAAACTCTTATAATTTCAGATTACATTATGTATCTTATGTTTCAGATCACATTCATAGCTACCTGCTTCCTCCTATTGCAACAACCACGTGGACAAGTCCCTGCAGTTCAGCAACATTTTCAGAAGTGGTTTGTCACTGTCTTCTTCCTAGAGTTGAAAGAGTGACTGGCCCAAAGTCATCCAACTGGTTTTATGCCTAAAGTGGAACTAGAACTCATAATCTTCCTGTTTCTAGCTCAGTGACTTAAACCACTACACCAGACACCTCTATTAGACAAGCAAGTAAATCCTTATGAGGGACAGCAATTTTCTTTTTCCATCTGATGGGCCATTCCTGTAAATCAATGACATACTTTGCTAAAACCCTATCTCAATCCACATCTCAGATCGATTTTCTAATTCTCCTGTCTTATGTTGAACCATACAGTATTAATCAAACCACCCGAGCAAGTCATCTAACTCATTGCAACCCCTAGAAAACTCCCTATTTGGTGAACTCACCTTGCCTTCCAGAGACTGGTAGAAAGCATAGGAGCTCTCCATCTGCTGTGGAGTTCAAGGAAATTGCCCTGTAAGTAACCTCAGAAGTTCATATTCTTGATCAATTAAAGCAACTAAGTCTGATATGTTTTATTTAGCAAAATACTGTATGTTGGTTTCATATCTGCTTTTCTGTTTGACAAATGTACCAAACTGAAAATTGAAAGAGATTTAGTTTTTGTCTACTCATGTTCAAGACTGCTAGATGTATCTGTAACAGAAGAGAAAAGGGCAGATTTGGGGAAAGGATGTGTCCTTCACTAGAAAGGCAACCTCCTGTCTTATCTACAAGAGTTGAAAGTTATCAAAGTGAACTATGTACCACTCCAACGTCTACTTTTATTCTCACAACATTAGAAGTAGTTTGAGCTAAAAGAGAGAGACTGACCCAAACTCACTTAATGAGTTTATATGACTGAGGATGGATTCTTTGGGATCAATCCAGCACCTAAAGCACAGGTGCAATTCTAGTTGCAATTATCACCATTAAAGCTCCACTTAGGTTAGGAATTATAAGGATAACCATTATTATTAACTTCCGCTTAGGTTAGGAATTATAAGGATAACCATTATTATCCCAGAGATTTTTGCCTATCCTCTAAAATCAGAAAGGGTGGGTTCTCTAACTTCCCTTTCTTAAAGAGTGTTATCTTTCAGGACCACAGCGACAAGCTACGTCTTATTCTCTCAGTCACTGCCTTTCTTCTTTGGAACAGTCCCTTCAAAAGAGGGATTGGCTTCCATCCCACAGGTTTTCAGAAAGCCATTAAAAGCTGATGTTTCTAGAGAGACAGTATGAGGACAGCAAATGTCATGCTGGTCCAATTTTCAATCAACTCAAGATAGCACCAACTGAGTAGTGAAAAAGACCCCAATTTATTCTGATGTTACTGCCAGAATTACATATGTAATTGGGGACTGTCTTGCCATGTATAATTCTGGTCATTTGATCTGAACATCTAGGAAGGACCTTCTAGGTTTCACCCTCAAGTGAGGTCTAGAGGGTTGAGAAGAGAAGGCAGGACTCCTTGGTACTTGGTATCCAATTACTTATGGCCATTGGATTACTCTCTACACATTATGAACCATGCTATCTCTACACATTATGAACCATGCTACCTAATCACATCTCATTCAGGAAGGTCCTTAAAATCCATCTTATTTGAATAAGCATTCAGATTCCAGGTGATTGGTAGACAATTATCATCATCTTTTTTGCTGCTACTGTTGTTGCTGTCAGGTTTTTTTGTGACCAAAATTGAAAATTGTCTTATCTTATCCTGTCTTAAATTGTCCTATCTTATCCTGTCTTAAATTGGTCTGAATTGGATTTGATTTTATCTTTGAATCTTGATATCCAGTTATAACTGAGTATGCATCCTATGTAAAGACTCCCTCAATTCAAACCCTCCTCCTGGTGATTTCATGGATGTGTTCTTTGGTGTGTATGTGTGTGTGTGGAGGAGTGCTTTGGCAATAATACAAAGTTATTTACAATTGCCTTGTTCCAGAATGTTTTTCAACTTCTAGTCTAATCTACAACCTTGGGTTTGTGGTCTTCCATTGAATTATTAAACAGTTCCAACATTAGGCTCTTTTATTTCTTAACCCTTATATCTTTTTGATTTAGTGAGGAAAAACATACACTAGTGTTCAGTTCTCATCTTTGAGATTGATGAGAGTTTTTAAATAAGGAATTTCATATGGAACCCACTGGAAAAACCATCTCATAGCATCAGTGAGTCTCAGATTCATAGTGTTGTTTTGATTACTTGTAAAGGCTGTAGTTTATTGATTCCATTAGCACTTAATTTAGCATTTCCCCCCTTCTTTTCTCTGAAATGGATCATTCTATTAAATACACAGCAAATGTTCCCTGGCTAAGCAAAGCATCTCAGAAGCAGAAATCTGACAACAAGGTTTCTGGCCCACTATGAAAGTTTGTGCCTTAAGTTTCTCACCAAGCACAACAATCTTTCTTTGGAGTTATAAAGTAAGATGCAATAAAAGGTAAAACAAGCAAATAAAAACCTAGCAATTGTGATGGAATATGCCTACAAAGGGGGAGATAATGTGATGGACTACAGTAACACAGCAAGTTGCCTTGAAGGAAGGAGCACATTCCAAGGAGGGGGGAGAAACAAGAGACAGCACTATCCAGAGCTGGATCATGAGAAGAAGAAGAGATTTAGGATAATCACTTCTTAGAACCTCCCAGGGTAGTTTGGGTAGTCCAGGTTTAGTCTGGCAAAATTCTATCTGTGTGATATAAGGAAATAAAGAACTGAACTTTGGCTGGATTGTGTCACAACATTCCTAGACAAGGCCTGACAGATCCTCATGCATGGACTTCATGTTTATTTAGGACCATTCCCTGAAATTATCAATAGAATTCCTTGGAGAATTGTCAAAATCTATGGAATACTCCCAGGGAGTATAGCTTTAGGAGATAAGTACAGTTGTATGTATTTTCTTGCTTTGCTTGAAGATCAAGAATAGTTTGTAACTGTTTTCTGTCATCCTAAATCTGATGGATTATAATTTTTGTATTGTCCAACAAATATTTGTCTGGACATCATGGGAGTTTTGGATTCCATAACTGGAAGGCAACAAGTTGTGAACATCATATCAGAAAAGAATACATTTCTATAATGTATTTTGGAGAGAAAGGATTAAAAAATCAGAATAAAACAGAACGAAAATTATCAGAAACTAATTTTACTGTTCAGTCTGGGTTTTTAAAAAACATTTGGCTTATAAATTCCTTGGAGTCTGTGATGGTGCCTTTTTCCTTAATTCAGACTTCTCTTTAAGATAAAAACTCCAATTTTGTTGCAAACATCACAGGGGTTTTTTAAGGGATAAGGAAGAGCAAAAGGAAAGATCATCTGCTAAAAGCAATGCTCCTTTCCTGGAAAGAGTTGCAAATGTGCAAACAAAATTCACGTTATCTAAATATAGTATGACTCTGAATTTTGTACATAGAAATACCTTCATTCAACTTATGAGGACTTATTCATAGTAAGCATTCATAGAATTGCTACCAAATTCTTTAGTTTCTCAGTTTGTCTGACTGTCTGTCTACTTAGCTACCTCAAGGAGTTCAAATTTATTCTTAATTTATTTTTAATTGTTTTAAAACATGAACATCTTTTGATGGTAAAATAGAATCATCCTAAGAGAGAGTGACTAAAAACAAATAAAAATAAGTATTGCCATATTAAACATTTTCTTGAGTTCAAGTTTGCAAACCCTATGAAAATGTTGGGATACCCTGATCAATGTAGTTACCATCAACTTCCAAACAATATAAAAATAATTTTAGCCTTTTAAGCAGTGATTTAATTCAGCATGCTTAAATTAAATTAAATTAAACATGCATCTTCTCTCCAACTTAAATTGTAAAAAAAGGCATTTACTTTGTTTGTTCTTTCATTCATCCAATAGCTACCATCTCAAGCCAATTGATAATTTCAGGGTTTTCCAGGGGTTTCTCATCTTCCTTTCCTGATATTATGGGTCTTTACAGAGCTTGTTGCTTCTCTAATGTCTGGCTCACTACTGGAATAGAAGTGCTTGGGAAATATTCAACATCCTTATGCCATATTAGACAGGAACACAACATCTTTTTTGTGACCAGAAGACATCATGAAAGAGTGTGCAAGCTTTTCAGTTCATGCAAATAATTTATTGTTTGGTCCAGTGAAGATGCCCTGCAGTGGATGTTGGGTTGGCTTCCCCCACCCCCAGCTCTTCATTTGGGAAAAATACACTATTATGAATATCTTTATAATTTGTACTCAAGCTATGTAAATTCCTCTGCATTGAAATATTTTTTAGAAACCAGGTGAGAAAATTTCAGAAATAGGGATGGTAAGAAAAATACTTTGGGTTTATTTAGCATGAAGGGAAAAGGAAGAGAGAGAAAGTGAGTAAGAGACAGATTTAGTATAAGGTGGAGCAATAGGACAATATAAGGTAAAAGAGTAAGAAAATATAACAGAGCAGCATTTCCAGTCTTCTACTCCAAGATAACTTTTCAAGAATAAAATATTCTAAAACTTGCTCAAGGATAATAGTTAGCCAACTCTTTAACAGACAAATCATTGTCCTTTAATGCATATTACTAAATAATATTAACATATGCTCAGAAATATTTACTGATAGAGGCACCATATATTTCATCATGCAGTGACATCATTATATGGTTGCAAAAGAACTAAATATTTATTTGGATAATATAACTACTTAATTCATTACAGCTCGAGGAGGCTTACAAGATATAGCAAAATCATCACTAGCATCCATTAAAAATTAGTAGCAACAACGTGTACAAATTACAAAGAGTAATATTTTGGAATTAAAAGGCCTGGAAATATAAATATGCCCTAAATCTCCTTATAAACTGTAATAAGAAGGATGCTTGTAACAACTCTGGTGGCAATTTATTTCACAATATGAGGCCTTCCATGGAGAAAATTGGCCTAGTTATTAGTATCAAAAATATCCAAATTGTACTCCAATGATGACCTCAGGGGAAATTGCAGTTCTGTATGTTGCCCCTAACTTTTGTAAGATTTTATATACAATATCAAAGACATGAATTGAGCTTGGAAAGCAATCAGTCACCAATGAAATTGTTTCAACATGGAGTAATACAGAACCCATATTGTATTGCTACATTCTGATCCATCTTTGGGAAGCATACACTGCAGTAAACCAACCTTGAAATTACCAGTATATGAGTCACCACCCAGAACTCTGGGTAAGGATACACCTATTTAGTTATCTAAATCTGTTAAGGACCTCTTCACAAACAATGTTATATGACTTTCCAGCATAAGCAAGGTAATCAGGAGGATCTTCTTTCTGCAGAGTCCTTGATGCTCTTTGGGCTTGGTTGTTTGTTTGCAGACACTTTGTTACCCAACTCAGTAACATCATCAGTGCTAGTGAGAGTGGGATTTGCTCCCTATTTATATACAATAGCTTGCCCTGCCAGTATTTGTGAGGGTGTTGTTTTCTCCTTGATAGTTCCTTGATTTGGGCATTGTTTTCTGCTTGATTGTTTGTCTGGTCCTTGATGCTCTCTGAGTCTAGTTGTTTGCTTGTGGAAATTTCATTATCTGACTAGGTAAGATGTTACTGAATAGGTATGATGCTACCTATTCAAGAAATGAAACATCTACAAGCAAACAATCAAGCTCAGAGAGCACCACAGACTCCACAGGTCAACCCAGAGCAACAGCAGATATATTATTTTCTATTGTTTGACTGGTGTTAACCCATGCTTATCTAGAAGTTGGATGCTGGAGAGAATGTGTTTAGTCTTTTCATTTAATTCAAAGCTCTCTCTGATAGACAGTCCTCCCCTTTTCCTTTTTTTGTGTCTGAACTTTATGAGGAGGGATCATGAAGGATATTCATGATTCTTGCACCAGGGCAAAGGAAGCTATATTTGAAGCCCCCTCCCATCTTTCTGTGGTCAGATATTAAGAAGAATCCTTCAAGCCTTGAACATCTAAAGCATTTAGTGCTTGTTGAAAGGCATACTATAAATAATTTATATCTCTGCTGGTGTGCATTACAAACTAGAATTTCAGTTGCCCACTATGGAGTATGGAGAGGGTATGGGAAGTGGGAAGTAAGTGTGTGTATCTATGTGTGATGAGGGGAGAGGGAGAGATGAGCTCCATTTTGGCAACTAGTTAGGTTTTTAAGCCCTGCAGTTAAAACAAGAACACTCTGGTCAAGTTTACATGCAAAGGAATTCACCCATCTATTATTACTGAGGTTCCTATTAATCTATAATTTGGAAAACCTGGCTAATGAAAGTCTCATAAATTTTAATCCCCTGCATATTCACAGCAGACTGCTGTTATTCTAAGCAACCTGAAGATTAAGACAGCCCATTTCAGAGTAAATTTGGTTAGGATTTGGTTAAATCATGGTTCTCTCTCTCTTTCCCTCTCTCTCTCTCTCTCTCACACACACACATGGATGGGAAAGAGAAAGATATCTCTTGTATTCTCATTTCTATGTTTCACATAATTCTTGAAGGATCCAGTTTCTGCTCTGCTGCATTCAATGAGAAGATTCAACCCTAACATGTTTACTATTCATTTTAACTCAAAAATAGAATGCTTCTGTAACTGTGTAAAATGAAGGAGCATCTGTTCCTTATGAAAAGGTGAAAGCCTTGGTTTATAAATCACTTAAGGTACCTAAAAGTTGCACTGATGTGTTATTATTTTCATGTTCAATCTGGCAAAATGGCAAGTTCTTTTGTCTTGCTCATGTGGGTAGAAAAGCCTGAATACTCTTTAGTTTTAGGGGCCTCTTTCTCTTCCTGTGATGAAATGGAGTTATGCTAGTAGGATGATATAACCTAAGCCCAAAGGCATATGCCTTGGAGATGAGGAATATAAACTTATTTTGATGTTTGCTGGAGCAAAACCTACTCCTAGAGAGCTCACATGGGAAATCTTTAGCAGACGTTCCACATCAGCTTTGTAAAGTAATTTTAAATTAATATATCTCTTATAGATAATTGAGAGGCAAAGTCTCTGATTCTGTGTTCCCTTAACAGACATGGCTGAGACTGTTTGATCGTAGAACAAATAGAGAAAGGAAAGACACACCACTTCACATGTTGGGGAAAGAGAACCTGCAGCCCTAAAGATAAAATATAACAAGGGATAGGCAAGTATTAATATCTAATGTACTTGGGAAAGAAAATATTTCTGTTCTGAAATATTTCCTTTCCAAATACAGCTGGATTTATTGCCAGTCCCTGACTGAAACCAATATCTCCCACCAGGACAAGAATTTCCAGAAGACATCAAAATAATACTAAACATATGAAATACAAATGGTGACAGAGAAACTAAAGCAACAGTTTGCATCAGACGAGGCCTCAGTGGGGCAAAATAGAATGCACATAAGACGTGCAAACAGAACAATCACAGGACATTTTGAATGTATCATAGAAATTCGAAGAACCTGACTCCTACTTACTCTTAGAAGCTGGAAAAGTACTCCTTACTGCCTGAGCTTTTTTGGGGGATGGAGGGGAAATCAACAGATGTTTTTCAAGCCAGCTTCCCATCCCTATTCACACACAGGATTTGGTGGACAAAGTAGGATTGAGGATGAATGGATGGAGAGAAAGAGGGAGAGGGAGATGGATCAATCAATACATCTGTGTGACAGTGTGTGTGCGTACAGAAAGTGAGAAAGACTGCATTGATAAAGAGAGTTCAGCTAGAAAGTGTGTTCCTTCTATGGAACAACATTCCAATCCACCATCCAATTCTTCTCTACCAATTTTCCTTAGGAACACAAGCAGTGCTAGATTGGACCCCTGGTCCATTTAGTCTAGCAGTCTATCCTCACAGAACCCAACCATTTGCCCAAAATTTCACACTAGTTATTCCATCAGGCTTTGGGCAATGGAATGTGTATGAGCTCTCTGGTAGGAAAATATTTATTTTGGGATTTCAGTGAATTGATTGATGAATGTTTTAAAAATAGATAGATGCATGTATATGTAATTTTGACCATGTATAATACACATAGAGAGACATACAGATATACACATACCATATATACATACATATACTTACTTTATTAATATTATTAATATGCTTTCTTTTTATTGTATTGTTTTTAACCCAATTCATAGAAGTTGGGATGTATGGTGCTCAAGGTTGTTCCTGACTGGAGAAACCTAAAAGCCCAGTAAATTAATTATTTAATCCCTCTTCAAATTTAAACAATTGTATAACTTCTTCAACTTCTACTCTTGTAGCTAACTGCTAGCTTTTTTCCTGATCCTACATTCTGTTCCCCTTTTTCTGGATGTAAGCTTCATGCCCACTGGGAGGGATATATGGCAGTATGGAGGACTGCAAATTTGATGGAAAGGAGCTAATTGACAAAATTCAACATCCAATTATTTGGTCTAAGATGAGCCCATAGATTTTCATCTGAAGCAGAATCCCAAGTAAGTTACTTAAGTCTTGCTTTCAATCATCAACACTTTCTCCATAAATAGGCAGAGAATGAATGTAGAATGAAATTTTAAAAAGAGAAGCAAAAAAGCAGAGAAAACGGAGGGAGGAAGTTCACATACCTGGGGCACTCTTCCTTTTTCAAATTTACTGGATATAGTTTTCGGCAATCCAGGAAATCAATTTTTTCTTCTGCCAGTGATATCATTTTTCCAAGACATTGGCATGAAAGAGTAAGTATAGAGAGTAATCCAATGGCTAAACTTCTATGCTTTAGCAAAACATATTTTTTAAAAATAAGAACAAACAAAACTGAAAACAAATTATTCAAGAGAGAAAGGAGAACATGAATGCCAACTTGATTCCATCAATGGTCCCACATCATAGTCAAGTCTAGTGTTTTCAATAGCTTTGTGGGCACCAGTTTGTTGACACAAACAAGAACGCCAAACAATTCCTCCCCCTTCCAATTGTAGTTTGAGAATAGAATCCACTGCTTCTTTTAACTTGGAAATGAACTTGGACTTCTGACCAGACAGGGAAGAATCATAGCCTAAGGAGTAAGTGCACTATTAACAAAAGAAAGAGAGAGTGAGTATGTGCGTGTGCAAAGCCATCACAGAGAGAAGCAATTGGAACTAAACATATTTAAAAGGGGCACACCACACATGCACGCACAAACATACACACTTGTTCCCTTTCTCAGGAACCACTTTCCCATTTTCTCAGTCTTTTGTCAATGCTGTATGGAGGGGAGGGTAGATGGCAGGAGAGAGGACTCTTAATGTGCTGGGGAGGAGATGCTGAGGCTCTTTTAAGAAGAAAGGTGGGGAGACACGGTTGAATGGAGAACCCCAGACCGCCTGTATTCCACGGTCAGAGGGCTTCCTTCCCACTGCTCCAGAGAACCACATCAGGCTACCAGCCGGTAGGAGCCTTCCTCGTGTTAGAATGGGTCAGAGTCTATGACAGAAGTTATTCATGTACGTATTGATTTTTTTTTAAAAAAATTATATCCCTCAAATACCTATCCCCGCTCTCAAATGAGAAGTGAATGAAAAGAGAGGGTAAAGAGGCGCGGTATCTATGGGTTTATGGGAGTGCAGAGCTCAAATGAAAAGAAAGGCTACTTTTACAGACAGATCCTTATTTGGGGGTGGAGGTGACAATGCCAAGTCGCCTTAACTCGCTCCATTGCAAGTGGAAT
>JANHZU010005290.1:50938-61279 GCA_032468055.1 Acrochordus granulatus | reverse complement strand
AACTCGCTCCATTGCAAGTGGAATTTTTTTTAAATGTCAAATTGGCAGGAGTTGCATTGAAAGCAGAAGAGGCGAAAAAAGAAAAACATGAAAGAAATCCTCCTTGTTAACACAATTACCATTGCTTATCTTTGGATTTATTATTGCAATAATATTAGCGTCCAAGCGTATGTTTTCATCAGAAAAGTGGCAGCCCAGAGGGAAAACAAGGCACCGGTGTCTTAGAGGTTCTACAAGTCTCCAGGATGTGGCACGTGGCAAGCCAAGAGCGAAAGCACCAAATCCTTCTCAAGCATGGCCTGACAGGATCCCAACCATTTCTCATTTAGCGAGAATAAATCAATAAATAATCAAGGCATCTCCATTCTCAAAGACCTCCTAGATCCAATGTAGACAGGAAGAAGGAAAATGTAATACAGATGTCTGGAACTGCACCTCTTCTGGGCTGTCAGTTTCCCAATGGAATGTAGATACACAGAGATTATCCCATATGAATCAAGTACAAAAAAAATAAGTTTTGTGGTGAATTAGGAACACAAATGGAAGCTAGAGTATAGTGGTGCTTCACTTGACTCCCATTCCTTGGGCTATGAATATGGAAAGGCGAGCCATTTCTCTAGGAAACTTTTCCAAGGGCTTTGGGGAGTATATTTACAAAGTCCTATGAGAATTTTTTCATGCCTCAGGGAGGATTCAGAAATCCTAAGGCAATTATACTAATTCAACTCTCCAGTGAAGGAAGAGGCCTATTAATTACCCCCAGTGAAATGAAGAAGTTGCAACGGCTTGGCCTGATCATGTACGAATTTGAACAAAACATAGGAAGAATGCTTTAAAAAAAATCAAGACGTCAATCAAGGAAAAGCTTTGATAAAAAAAACCCATAAGAGGTGAAGAACGATAGTTTCTTGGTTAACGTCACATTTCAGTAATGAAAAGTACACTCTAAATTGTAAACACTTACAATTTAGGTGGGCTTGATTTTTGTTTTTCTTTCTGAGTGTTTGAAAATCTTCCTTACTCAATGCTGGAAGGAGTGTTCTTGGTTTCAGCCCCATGTTTATTTATTATAATGTGAGTGGCAACTGGTGAGGCACACTGTCTTGAGCCGACTTGCCTGCAGGTGAGAGGGATAGAAAAGTTAGTAGGGATGTCCTATTTGGCAAAATATTTCTACAGTGATCTAGGAAGAACTCACCTTGGAAAGCCAAAATTCCATTCTATTTGTGAAACTTATTTTCAAAAACAGAATGAACTGGAAGATTGTTCTGTCTAAGTGCCCCAGTAAGTGCCTGTAGTTAGAGGGTAGGGAACATCTCGCTGCCTTGCTTGGCTTTTGTGTTTTCAAAAGTTCTCTTAACTCTTAAAATAGCACTTTTCAAAGGTGATTCTCCTTTTTAATGTTTCATTTTGCAAGGAAAGCATACGTAGGACCAAATGAAATGTTAGCTATCTCTTTTTTGCTCCTGAAATAGTAGTAGATATTCTTCAATAATTTCTGGCAGCTTTACTATGACTGCCCTTAGAGGGTTCACTTTCTTGTTGGTTTAGTCATTTTATATATCTTTTAACCATCTGAAACTAACCCTGAACAGTGCTGTTTGGGAGACAAGCTCTGCACAAAACCATTATTTTCATGCCTCCACTGCAATGAGTCTATCAAATGTACAGTTTTTTAAAATAAGGTGTTTTTGGATTCGTACATTAAGTTGCAATCTTGTAAACACTAACTGGAGAGAATAAACCTTCATTAAACTCAATGGGACTTATGTAGAGTATGTGTGTATAACTGGTGACGGACTGGGGTTGTTGGGGCAGAAATAGATGAAATTGTAACCTTGCCTCTTTACCTAGAAATAAATTAGAAATAAAAGGAAGCTGATTTCACTTCAGACTGGTTTACGCAGCTACCATTTTACTCTTACAGTTTTCAGTAATGTAGTTTGCTTTTTTACAACATGGGTCAGGGGGAGAGACTTCTTAGAGACTTTCCCTGTCTGCCCTCACCAACATACCAGAGTTAACTAACTATTAAAGCTCCAGAAGATGGCTCAGTATGTTGTGTTCTTGGCAGTTAATCACTAACTGCAATTAAGTACTTTTATCTAGTTCTTAAAACACATCCCTCATTTCCATAATCAGATCAGAGATGCTGCAATTAAAGCAAGAAAGATGAGGCTGTTGCTTTCCAAATGAGGTCCTTCTTTATCATCTCCCTCCTCCTTTTCCTCTACAAAAAGCTCAATTTACTGCTCATTGCACACACTAAAGATATTTATGTCTTAACAGCACAATCTGTCATAACCAACAGAAGTAGAATAGTTCACTTCCCTGGGTCTTTTCATCAGATCGAGCTATTTTCTTAGACAAAAGTTTTAGAGAGCAGGGTGGGTCTTACATTTGAGTAAAGCTGGGGGCTGTCCTGTGTTTTTGTGTTTAAGATCTCTTCCATTATCTGACTCAAGGTTTTTCTATTTTTGTATGTGTGTTTGTGTGTGTGCGCGTGCGCCTGTGTGGAAAGAGATACAAAATGAATGTGATCTCAGGAGCCAACATGGCTTTCTTTCCTTTCCTTTCCTTTCTTCCTTCTTCCATCTCTCGCTCTCTCTTTCTTAATATATTACATTACCACAGTCGTAGTAGAGCTGCACATTCTTCTTTTTCCAAAGTTGCAAGCCAGCCTCCATGTGCATTTTAAAGTTAATTAACCTGCTAAGATTGATTTCTGTTATCAGTCCACAGCTCCATATCTTATCCAGATCATTCACTATAAACTGAGATACTGCTGAACAATTTATGAAATGAAAAACTGCTTAAGACAAGGCAGATAAATAAAGAGGATCTTATATTCAGGAATAAATTGCTATTTGCAAAAATATGTTGTTGCCAAGAAAGAAAGAAAGAAAGAAAGAAAGAAAGAAAGAAAGAAAGAAAGAAAGAAAGAAAGAAAGAAAGAAAGAAAGAAAGATGTACTGCATCACTTCTTAAGAGAAGTTTTAAAATGTTTCTTTCTCAGAGCTTGAAATGTGCAAATTCTTCATTCAGTTTTCTTCACTGTAGTTTTCCTGATTCCTTTTAAGATGTGCTAACAGAAATGAAACTGTAAAACCCAACTGTTAATTAAAACTATATTTCATTGAAATGGGAATTGTAAATGATCTTACATAATCTGGAAAAAGATCAAAGTCATCTTCTAATTAACTATTTTTGTCCTATTTACTCAGAAAGCACACTTTTAAAATAACTCACACAATTCTGTATTTCTGGAGATAATTTTAAACCATGAGTACTGTTTCATTTACATACATCCTCTTTTATTTCTTATATGTACTATCAGGTGTTATTTTGTTCAATCTATTCTGCTGACTGATACATGCATTGGTTTAAAAAATCAATTGCCAAAATAACTGAGAGCATGTCTCCTGTGTCATATGTTTTAAAATGTATACAAACTCTTTAAAGCATTCAAATTGTATTTTAAAACTCGATTTCCATGTTCAATGATCTCTGTATTTCTTAAAGAAAAACTAAATTAGCTCTTTTGAAATAAGGCATTTTGGTTTTCTCCATTCCGAGCAATAGATTGCCCATTGAACACCATAAGTTCTTAGCCACTTTGATTTCACAAGTAATGTTCATTCAGACTCTGGGAGTGGAGGCTGACTGGGAGCCAATTTGTCTATTCCACCTTGACCTTGGACTTTGGCTGGTTTGGTTGTTATACCTGCAGAAGTGTAAACATGAGTTGCGTGTGAAGCTTGAATGTCTCTTTTGAAGATAATACAGCAGCAGAAACTTTAGACAATTCTTTGGTTGGAATTTTAGACAGATTTTTCAGTTTCCACTTACACCTGGGATGTTTTATTGTAGGCAAATAGTAATTGTCTTGGAAGTGCAGAAAGAGTAACTCTTCCTGCATTTATTGATAATTATCCTTAAATTCTGGCAGTGAAAACCCAATCTAATATGTCACTATTATTTCTTAATATAGGAAAATATTGATTTAACATGTATGTGGGTATCATGGAGTCTGGATATCTTTCTGGCTGTACAACTCCATTTTATTAATTTATTGGCTTGTGTAGTTATTTGGATGGATTCTTTTTGATCAGTTGGTTAATTTTGTTGACTGTAGTGGTATTGAAGCAATAGCCCTTCCCACCTTTCTTTGAAATGGAAAGCACTGAATTCAATCAGACTTTGTTTGACTAAACCTACACGAGATATAAAGAAATATAAATAGCTGTAGGCAATTGGCTAGTATTTTTTCACCACTCCACCTTCCTTTCTCAGAACAGTATTTTTCCCACACTGCCAAAGCCTAATATCATTCTAATGTTAACGTATTTGCCAAAATGATTTTTTAAAATGGGGATGAAGAGTGAAAAAGGGAAATGGAAGATCACAGTTCTTCTTGATTTTTTAAAGTAAATTTCCCTTGGTTTCAAACACATCTACCTCCATCAAAATTAGAAGAATTTTAAAAATGGGAGACGTATTCCTGAGAACTGAATAAATGCATCCCATAGCCAAATGATCCCATCAGCCAGTGCTATCTGCTAAGTGTTGGCAGCCAGTGTGCATTGCAGCCATCAATCTTAGGAAGAGTAGCTTGCAATTCTTCTATTTTGTTGTAAGCCATCCATCTCAGATTCACTTTATACTGTATACAGTCAGTTGCATTTATTGTCTTTTACTCACACATGCACACCTAATGCATACACATACTATTCACACTTGAGACCATATATGTAGTACACACAATCATTCAATGGTGAAGAAAAGATTAAATGTTAATAACATAACCATGCAATATAATCGCAGTCAGGCTCTTTGAAATCATCAGTTAATTGATCTCAAAGCTTTAAACTTTATTAGGTTGGACTTTATTAGATAAACATATACAAAAAGTTGGAGTGTGTTGAAAGCATCTAACATATTCTTGCGACATTGGTGACTCCTCCTTTCTCTTGCACTTCTTTTATATCCCAATAATAGTTTGGTTGAAAAGTAAAAGAAGCAAAAAGAAAAAAGGGGGGGAACCAAGTAAGATTTCTAATACCCCTTTCAGTGAAAAATAAGCCACGCTGTAGTGTTTTTGCTTTTACTACTAACACAATTGCATTAGACACTTGTTTGAAGCAAACAAAGGGTTAAGGTTTTTATAGATGTTCTCCTTCGAAAAATAAGATCCTAAAAAAACCTGTACTGCGCAAATCTATCAGTTGATACACAGATGTTAAAGCCAGCAGATATGACTCTCCCTGCTCACTCCGGAGACCGAGAGAAGAGAGAATCAATTTCCGGAGCGATAAATGTCCGGATTCCTCAGTTCCCGTAAGATCCAAGAGTTCATTCCCAGAAGCGGGAGAGGGGGAGCTAAGGCAGCCCCGCCGCATCTAAGCGCTACAGGAAGATTTGCCCCGCTCTGGTTTTTTAGCAGGTTTTGTCGTCGTCGTCGCTGCGTTGATACCCAGCGGCTCTCGTTCCCCTTGTCGAAGGATCAAATTGTTCTTCCGAGCCTCACCCCCGGTTTGCCTTCGCAGCATTTTTCTTACTGTGACAATTAGCTGGCTTTCCTCTCAGTTCCTCCCCCCAGGGACGTCTGTATGTGCCCCGCTGTCGGATCTAGGAGTAAATACCCTTCTGATCGATAACTAATAACGGGGGAAGGAAACGCGGAGACAGGAGCAAGCTAATTCTAGTCACCATTTTTACATTTAGCGCTAAGGTGGGTTGTTGGTTCCCCCCAAGACAGGAAGGTTTTCGCAGGACGGCTGTTAGGCTCTTTTGTGTCGGCCAAACAGACACCCCCTCCCCTTATTTATCTCCTCGTCCTCTTTACAATCAATGGGCGACTCGCTTTGCCTTTAAAGATTCCTGCTTCACTCTCAAGGAGGCGGCCAATGGGAAGCTTCTGGGGGTCACGTGACCCGGCAGATTTCTTAATGAAGCCGACCCATCCCGCCGCCTCTGCGCATGCTCCTGAGTAAACAATATGTTGGGGATTTGTCTCTCTCCCTCGCTCGCTCGCTCGCTCGCTCGCTCGCTCTCTCTCTTTCGGAAGTCGAGTTTTAAAAAGCTCGGGCAGACCATGATATGAAGACTTCACTGATTTTGCATCCACGCTGGGCGGACACTTTCATGTACGTGTATGAGGAGAACCCGAATGAAAATAATCAGACTAAAATCCCAGCCATGGAAGGGCTCGGTGGGAACTGTCCAGCGAGCCACTGCAGGGATTTAATCACTCACCCGGTGCTGGGTCGTCACTCCAACACCATTGGAACTCACCAGGGTTCCGTTTACACCGAAATACCTGCTCCAGAGGCGGCCCGGCAGTGTCCTGCGCCGCCCGCCTCTTCCAACGCCACCTTAGGCTACGGCTACCCCTTTGGAGGCAGCTACTACGGATGCCGCCTGTCCCATTCCCACAACGTGAACTTGCAACAGAAGCCTTGCGCCTATCATCCGGCTGAAAAATACCCCGAGCCCAGCGGCTCCCTCCCCAGCGAAGAACTATCCTCCCGGGCCAAAGAGTTTGCTTTTTACCCGAGCTTTGCCAGCTCCTACCAGGCGGTCCCTGGCTATTTGGACGTATCGGTAGTTCCAGGGATCAGTGGGCACCCCGAGCCGAGACACGACGCGCTACTCCCCATGGAGGGGTACCAGCATTGGGCTCTTTCCAACGGTTGGGACGGGCAGGTTTACTGCGCGAAGGAGCAGTCGCAGTCTACCCATCTCTGGAAATCGCCTTTCCCAGGTAGGGTGCTCTCGGTCGACCGCTGGCTCTCTGCTCCGCCATGACTGCGTTTTTAGGGCTGAGCAAACCTAGCTCAGGTAAACTTGGTTGGAGACACTTCCTTGGACGCGCGTATGGGCGAACGGGGCCGCAGGGAGCGGGAGCCGCGAGAGAGATTTCAACAAAGCCTTGGCTTGGAGCTCTTTGGCATTTAGTTTGGCAGCTGTAAACGGCGGGTAGAGGAGGATGCGCGGGCGCGCCTGCTTTTTTATCCCTCTCCGCGTGGGCTCCCAGTTGGGTTTTCTTTTTTTCTCTCCGACTTTAATTTTGTAGGAACGTTTTGCCTCGAATTTCTGAATCCAGGAAAACAGAAAAGTATCTCTTCTCTCCTGTCTGTCCCACTCCCTACCCCACCCCTGGAAAGGCTGGGCTTTTCAGAAGGATCCAGTAAATCGTGCTGTATTGCAGTTACAGAAGTAGCTGTCAAGTGTCTTAGGGATGCGTCTTGTAAGGCAAGGGCAGCGAGTGAAAATGAAACGGGGCAGTGCTTTCGCCCCTGCTTAGAAAGCTAGAGCGAATGGCAGTCTACGAAATCAGAAACGCCTCGCTCGGAATGACTGCCTCTCCTTTTAGCGAAGGAGACGGAAGATCGACGAATGTCGTCTGCATTCGTGGGGTTTCTCGTCTTGTCATATCTCGGAGTTGGCCAAAGGGATGGGCTGGAGCCTCCAAAGGGGAGTAAATAGGATAGGATTCCGACGTTTAGCGTGAGAGGCGGTGGAGGGGATGCCCCAGCAGATCGGACGCAGCTCGCCAGCGATGCCTGTACAAAGCATTGCATGCTGGGGTTCCCTTCCGAGAGGAAAAGGAATTCGCGAAATTGAAAGGAAGTGAAAGGAAGGGAAGGCCCATCCGAATCTTATTGGATTCCAGCCGCCGATAGTGAACAACCCCATCTTCCTCCGATTTTTTATGCTTGAGAAAGAAGAAAGCGCATCTATCCTGTAAAAAGCCGTTTTCCTCATTAGTGGTTTTCCCACCCACCTTTATGGGTGAAATCTGTTTCAAACATCTCCACTCTATTATCTTCAGATCATTTTCGTGAAGCCTTGGTACACTCTTCTCCCACCTATATTTCGTTCAAATTCCCTTCCTTATACCTCTCTCATTCAAAGCCTGTCCTGTTACCCTACTTTATTAAATTTTAAGACCTTAATAAAAATCCCCAAGAAAGGTTGTCCATAAAGAGGTTGACACTTCTCTTTCTTAGAGTTCTAAATACTGGAGAAAATTATAATTTTAAATGATAGGGGAATATTCAAGAAATATTCCTTTCCTCTCAGTTATGAACAAGAACAGCTTTAACTAATTATTTGTAGAGGTGTTCTATTTTCTCCCACTGAGATTCATTTCATTCTGATTATTACTGCTGTCATGCACAGTTTTTTTAATCAAGTAGCAAGTTTGACTTTTAAATATCTGTCTCAGGAGGTGGTAAGGATGGGAAGACTGATCCACAAGTGAATGCAGTTAGTCATGAAGAACTGGTGATGGGGCACCATGATATAAGTAACTATTACAACAAAGACTGAATGTACTGATGAGAAGAATGCATGGTCTCTTCGATGCATTCTAGAGTTGTGTAGGAAAATATCAGTGCTTTACAGCTAGTAGATACCTTCAAGGAAGCAGAAATTCTCAAGCAGTTGTTTCAGGAGATTAATGTATTTAGGACTTATCAATTAATGGAGGACTTGAAGAGAGTTAACTTTATGGAGCTGAAATTAGAATGGTCCTTATGTTCCCTAGATCATCTGGGGGTGGAGGAGGCTTTCGAGTAACGTGCCTATATAAACAGGGTAGCTTTTTCAGGAAAGCTGTGGTCTCACTGTTGTGCTGATCCCACAAGCCTGCTGAATTAAAGAGATCACCTAGGTTAGAGAAAAATCTTATCTGAAACCCACGTGTTAATGTCGACTGAATGCTTAGAAAGTTGGTTTGGAAAGTTAGATTCTGCTTCCAGTTGTATGAATGTTGGAGTTCTCATTAGACTGTCCACTTGCCAGGGTCCTTATCTGTGACTTGATGCTCCTTTGTAACTGCTGTGGACAAATATCCCATGGAATAAACCAAATGAATAGATTCATATCTGGTTCAGCATGCTCTCCATTTCCCATACACACTTCTCATATCCCACTGGTTCTGTGCCACTCCTCTCCCATATACTTCCAAATTCACCTCCCTCCTCTAAGATCCTTTTTCTTGCTGCCTCCTTTCCATTCTCACTGGCTTGCTACTTTTTTGTTTATTCCCTTCCTGGTGTCTGGAAGATACATTGCTCAGCCAGTTGCAAGATGCTGTTTAATCTGATGCATCCCTCTCTTCCCCATCTCTCTCTTTCTTCCTCCCCTCTTGCTTCTTCACCTTGTTTCCTCTGCTCTATTTTCCTCGTCTTCACAGATGTGGTACCTCTTCAGCCAGAAGTGAACAGCTACCGTAGGGGCCGGAAGAAAAGGGTCCCTTACACGAAAATCCAGCTGAAAGAATTAGAAAAGGAATATGCTGCCAGCAAGTTCATTACCAAAGAGAAGCGAAGAAGGATTTCCGCCACTACCAACCTTTCTGAGCGGCAGGTCACAATCTGGTTTCAGAATCGCAGAGTCAAAGAAAAAAAGGTTATTAGTAAATCTAAGACACCCCACCTACATGCTACCTGACAGAAATCTTTCAGGAGGGGGAAAAATAAAAATATAAAAAGGGAGAGAGAAACAAATACAAATATTTATCTAGTAAATTTGTACAAGTAAGAAAACTGCATTGAATTTGATTATTTAAACACCCACACACTCTCCAAGGAGAAGAAACCACCATCTTTGGGTTAATCCTCTTTCCATTTTTTTGTTCTTTCTTAACTGTGAAGCTGACTGCCTGTCTTAAAATCCTTTTTTTTTTTTTTGGTGTTTTTAAATGTGCACATTTATTTTTAAAAAAGAGAACATAGGAGGGAGAGTTTTCTCTCCTTTCCTTCTCCTTTCCTCTCTCTCTCACATGCAGTATATACATAGACACCTAGATTTGCTATGTTGGGATTCTGAATGAATTTGTTCTTTTCTTTTCCTTCTTTCTTTTGTAGGTCTGTATTATAGTTCAGTACTTTTCCTTAGCCATATTTTCTATGTATTTGGCTGTTTTTGTCTTTTATGTTTCAAAAACAAAAAGCGAAAACTGTAAACATTACATGTGAAGAATTATTCATGTTGCTTTTTTTAAAAAGTTAGACCTAAAATATAAAATGAAAAAAGGCTGCTACTCAAAAGTGCTGAGGTGATTCTTTTTGTATGTGTTCCTTAAAATATGCAGTTATTATGTGCAACTAACTGTATGTTGTTCCTGAGTTGAATTCCACTGACTGTGGAATAACTAAGATTAGATCCAACAAGAACAGCAGGTTCCATGATTTTGATAAAAATGGGGGAAAATAGATTAGACTTCACTATCGACATAGAAGGGACTGAAAACTCCAGCAGGATCCTGCTCTTAATAATAATTATATTTTTTATTTTCTAGATTATGATCTCACTCTAGTTGGTTTACTATTA
>JANHZU010005290.1:37410-47824 GCA_032468055.1 Acrochordus granulatus | reverse complement strand
CTCCAAGTTTCTAAAAAGAAAGGTCTTTGTCCAACAGTACAATAGGATTATTTCCCTCTCCTTTTTGAAATTAACAGGAATAACCTGGCTAATATATAAGGCTCTGTTTGCCTACAGCTAAGCAAAACCAAAATTCCTTCAAGCAGATTAAGATAACGATCATATACACTTTTAGCTTGGAATAAGGCCCATTACATCTGTAGAACCTACTACTAAATGAACATGCATTAGGTTTTGCTACATTGTTTGTAAGGAACTGGCTTGGCCTCATGTAAACAAGGTTTATAACCCCAGTGGTGCTAACATGGTTATTTAGGTTCCATAAATGAAATATACAACTTGATTTAATGAACACTCAAATACAAATCCATTCAAACTATGATATTAAGCTCAACAATACTGCACTCTAATGTCCAAGAAAGTCCCATTGATGTCAAATGGATCCAATTTCCAAAAAGTATTTTAAAATTAAGGCATGACTGACCGATTTAACAAGGTGATAGAGTCAAATGGAAGTTCAGCGGGTTGGCAGTTAAAAACCCAAGCACCACCTCCTAAGAGGTGAGCTCCCATTATTTGGCCCAACTCTTGCCAAGCTAGAAGTCTGAAAGCATGTAAAAATGCAAGTAGATAAAGAAGTACCACCTAATTGGTGGGAAAGGTAACAGTGATCCATGTGCCTTGGTATATAGTCATGCCAGCCACATGACCATGAAAATGTCTTTGGACAAATGCTGCCTTCCTTGGCTGTGAATCAGGACTGCTATCATCACGGAGATGAGCACTGCCCCCTAGAATCAGCCACAACTGGCAGGAGAAACCTTTATCTTTAGAGTCAAATGGACCTTGAGATAAGCTGAAGAGATGATAGTGAAACATATCTGGCCCTGAGCAATGGAACTATACCACAATTTAATGCAGGAGGTGACTTTGGGGATCTTACTGTTTGTTCAATATGACATCTTTGATATGAATTTAGCTTTCCTTCAGCTCTATTAGTTTCCTTCCATATACCACTGCAGTATTCCCACTGCCTTCTTATTTATTGAACTTTTCCAAGCACATTCCAAATCAAATGCTTGACTTCATCTACACTTTATTGATTGGGTTGCTCAGATGAAAAATGGGATTCATCTACCTCTTAGAAACCTGTCTTTTTGTTGTTTGCTGAGAAATAAGCCATATTAAACTTAGTCATAAATGGCCTGCAATTACTGGCTTACAGAGTTACCACTATGCATCTTCTGAGGTTTGGTGTCCAGAAGGCCTACCTCTCAATGTATCCATCACTCTCTAAGAAGGCAAAGCCTTCTGTGTTTTTGTAATTACATTGAGAGACACATTATGTCTGCAGTAAAGAACATTTTTCAAAAAACAATGGTACATTGAACAATATAGGGGCAATCTAAATACAGATTATTCTTGCCAATGGACCTATTAAGGGCTGAATACAAACTAGCACCTGGGTGAGAGAGCTGTGTCATCACTGTGGAGCTAGCCTTGACCATGACTATGCAGCCCATTTGACCTTGGCATCACCAGCTTTGGGTGTGATCATTAAGAACACAAACCCCTTGATCTTCTGGCAACCACACCAGCACTGATCCTCTCTAAGTGTCTTTTGGCTCCATTTATAGATAAACAAGGTGTCATTTCCAGTCTAGACAGGCAGCCTAATGACCAACAATAAAGGCATGAAAAGGAAGCTCCCCAAGTTTAGCCTTTTCTTTCCTTTGTATCAAGTGCTTTGAATAAGGTCTTAACTACAGCCTTTTTATAGGTAAAGGCCCCTCTCTCCAATTTCCACCATTTCCCAGTTATGTATCACTTGCACTTGGAAGTTAGTTGTTTTTGAGGTTTCTAAAGTCCTCTTTTTATGGAAAGAGAAGAATGTGTGTGTTCTCTCATTAGGGTGTAAGGCTGAAGAAGAAACACTGAAAATCGTATGTGTACATGTTTCTATACCAAAGTAAGGATTACTGAGTTCCATGGGATGAATTTCCAGGTAAGAGTGTGTGTGTATATGTGTGTTTGCATGTATACTGGAACTTTAGTTGCTGGATTGCTGTACTATGTTTACTTTGTCCCTGGCCTTCCCTTTAAAACCATAAAATAGTCCTTACAATAATTTATTAGTAAAGGTTTGAGAAGAAAGAAGCAAATGGCACACTATGCTAATGAAATAAGAGAACTAGATTTTGTCTGCATGAAAACCCAGGGCACCATCATGGACAGAGTGTGTGGCCACAAAACTTTCTATGAAAATATACCACAGGAATTAAGTAGGTTTAAAAGAGTTGCAAATGTGATTGCTCCTCATAAAAGAGGATTGTATAGTTACAAAGGATATATCTCAAATCTGGCAGTGATGGTTGGATCTATAGTTTTCACATTATTAATTTTTATTGTGGAACACTTAAGATAAGTCTAAAAAAAGTTTAAAGATGGTAATGCATGAGGCTTGAAAGTAAGACCCACTGAAATCAATTTTCACAAATTTAGAATGAAACTGATTATCCTCAAAAAAAAAATCAAGCAATGAAAGGAAGAACGCACAAAGAGAATTCTTATTATTCTGTCTTCTTAGTCTTACTTCCCTGCAGACAGAGTGAACTGGTTTACATATAAACAGGAGACCAATAGCCTCTGCTGGCAATGCTGGGGAAAAATTAGTCACACCATAAGCATTAAACTTATAAGAGCATACTGGGAGAATCTTTAGGGAGAATTGTAAACTACTTTCTTGTGAGGAGGAGGAAGAGGAGGAGGAGGACAGTTCAACCTATTCCTTGCAAGAACCGTGGAAGTGCACTCCAAAGTATTTATGCATTCCTTGCATTCCTTTGATTTTATACAATCCATAATGTTCTTCTTCTTTAATCTTTTTTTGTCACAGTTTGTATGAACTGTTCAATTTATATTATTCAGCCTTCTTACTAATTTCATTTAAATGGCATCATTTTATATCCTGATCACTTGTCCATAAATATATTCTGGTAGCCTCAGAGATTTTCTAAGAAAGCGAGCAACAATTTTGCATAATGCCAATAGATCTCAGAGCTATTCTTATTTTTAGTTTGGTGTGCTTGTCATAACATTAAATTAAATTAGGAGGACAGTGATTTGGGTAGTGAGTTGAGAATTTTTCCTTCCTTCCTTCCTTCCTTCCTTCCTTCCGTTCCTGGTAAGATATTGCAAACCAGAATTGCACAGATTGAAAAGGGGGGATCTAGAACTCAAAATCCTTTCAAAAGTAGACTCATGTATTGGAAGGGTAAATTTCCTTATATTTTTGGAAAGTGAATAGCCTGTTGTGTTTTTTTTTGTATATATATACTTTGTAAAAGTTAATATAGTAATCACTTGATGGGAAGTAACCTAAAAAACTACAGGATTGCAGACTGAGTTCAGCCCATCTCCTCCGTGGAAAGTCTTTTTAGGAGATAGTGAGGCACCATGGGATTTGAGAGCATTGCTGAAAGATTAAGTAATCTACCAACTGGAGTGCTCATTTAGGACCACTGAGAATTATCTCAAACAAAGCTTCAGAAAACACTGAGGTGGGGGAATAGCCCCCCCTCTCTCTCAAGGCGTGGGGTGTCCCTTCAAGACGCTCATTTGCATAAGATGAAGAGGCCATTTCATACCCTAGACAGTGACCTTGAACTGGCCAAAGCACCCTTCAATTTCTGATCTTAAGATTTTCTCAGATTCATTTTCTCTCCATCCCACCCAGAAACATTTTTATAAACAATGGGCCAGCAAAAGGAACCGAATATCTTTAAACAGCCCAAAGCTGATCTTCCTCTGGGGCATTTTGGAAGTTGTTGCTTTTTCTTTTGCACTTCTTTGTGTTGGACATGGATTTGTGCCAGCCTAGCTGTGTTTTATTTCTCCAAGAAAGCTATTATGAATATTGGGGAGGAGAAGAGGAATGGTAAAAACTTGGCTTAACTTGGCTTAACTCGAAGAAAGTTTAAGGGATAAGTGCATGGGAGGGAGGATCGTTCACCTTGCCCACATTTGAGCAAAAAATGGGAGAGTTAAGTTCTTCCACTTTCTTTAAATTAATAATTTAAAATACAATAGTATAGTACAATAAAGCTGCAGCTTTAGCTTCTAGAACATTTTATTTTAGAAACTGCAGTACTTATATTGTCTTGCATAAATAAGTGGGATTCCTTATCCTCGCCCACTATCATTATTTTCTATTTTTTTCTCTTTCAGCTTCAGCACAACTTGGAATGGAAGGCCGAGTAATTCCTACAGTTCAGCGATTTTTCTGTCTAGAAATTGCTCTGAGATTAAAATAATGTAGACTTTGCTGTCAATAACTCTCACCCTTATGAATTCATAGGGGTTTAGTTAGAAATACTTTTTCATGAAAATAAGGGGGCTTAGTGTAGATAGAATTACAAACCTCATATTTACACGGAAAACATGGACTGCTTCTTCATTTTGGTTCCTTTTCTTTCCTTTACAAGAGATCGTCCTAAAAACGTGGGCGGTCTGAAATGATATCTCTGCCAAGCATTTTTCTCCCGTATCCTGACCACCCGATCGATCAGACCTACTGTACCGGGTGTAACATGGGGAAATTATGATTAACCAGGAGCAGAAATATCAGATTGTTTTTTCCTTTAATAGAGTGGAAAATATTCGGGGTGATTTGAGTAGCACGTTCTGGTTATCCTATTATTAATGTCTGGACTGAGTCAGATCAACAGCTTGATGCTTCACTTTGCCTACCTATCTCAGAAGAATGTCCCTGGCAGTACATACCAGCGCCATGTGAACAATTAAGCAGCTTTAAATCCCACTGAGGTCAATAAGATCGCGAAGGTCTAACGGTTGGAAGGAGTGAAATCGCAGGCGTCTTATGCGGTAAATCAACTTGAAATGGAGCTTTGGAGCTTCGCTGCCAGCGAGAGTTAAGTCCGCGGGTTTTGAGGGCAGTGTGTGTTTGAGAAGAGAGATCTGGTCCGGTAGTATGGATGGGATGGGATCTCCATCCGCTATCTGTACAGTTCTTGTCCCCCTTATAGTATAGGAGCCCTAAAGAAGACGGAAGGGTTTCTTGGACTGCCTGAAGCTGGCGTTTTTTTGTCACCCTTAGCAAGAGAACAAAGCCATGCGGGCTCGCAGGGAATATAAAAGAGACCACACCAAAGGAGAAACCAACCGACCCAAAGGTAGGCACAATCTGGTTTGCATACTTGTTAGGTTGCCCAACAGTTTCTCCAGAGGAGTGAGTAGACTGGAAAAAGGCCTCTGCTGAACTCGGTTACTGCAAAGAGCTGCACTGCTGCACCTGAAGAGGTTAACGATTGGGGAAATCCTAAGTAAGGGTGCTTTAACCGGGTTCAGCCGGATACCAAGGCCCCACATCGAGGTATTATATGCTGGAAAGACGAATCTGATACACAAAAGGGTGTGAAGGGAGACCTGCGGAAGGAAAAGTGGAAGACTACGGAGCTGCCTTTAATAGGATTAAGAAACGAAAGGGCTTATTTGATTAGCATGTGCCCCTAGCTCTTGTTCCGCTGTTGACCATCTTCCCAAGGTAGCTGGGGAAGCAGTAGGAGCTCTTCCTGTGGAGGAAGCCCATGGTTAATCTTCTTGGATTTTAACGCCCCAGAGTAGCGCTTTGAATGCAAGCGTGCAAAGTTTTTTTGGTTTCTTGTTCGCTTGGTTTATGTGAGGGTGAGAGAACAGAAGTCCTTAAGAAGCCCTGACGCAAAATGAAAGTTACCTATATTGGGGTATTTACGGTAATTGAGCCGTCGGGTTTTGGAAATAGTATCTACAGTAGAAATTCCTTCTTTCTGGAAGGAGGAAGAGAAGCAAAACCTTTCCACAAACTAAACATCTTTCCTTGAAACTCAGAAACACTGAGGTTGGATTCCTTTTGAATTCGGACTGCTTTTGGAGGATCTCCGAGATGGTTTGCTTTCTTCAAAGAAACTCCCATCCCATCCTCAGCAGTTTTCTTTCCAAGAGCGCTTATTCTTTCCAGGAACAATCCGCCATACCTCTCTTGTAAATCAGGATCTATAAAAACCTCCTCGAACTGCAATTAAATATATAAAAACAATTCCTCAGAATTAGAACAGGTGAGATCAAGGAGGGAAGAGTCTCTGACCCCCTTTGTTCAGCGGATCTCCTCGCAAAAGGAGATTCCTGGGCAAGGTCGGGACGGGAATCGGCCCTTTTCCTGTAGTTCCTTTTTTCTTCTTCTAGAGGGAAAGAAAATTCTTCCCTTAAATGTAAACTCTGCTTCTGCTATTGAAAACTAAAGAAATAGAGTTTTTTAAAAAATGAAGTGGAAAAAATTTCTCTTAAATGCAGGAGAGAATTTGAAATCCCTTTGCCCCATGTATCTATAAATAAAAGCCTGTTGTGATTAGTTCATTCCTTTTCTTAAAGAGCCTGCAAATTTACTGGGGAGTTACTGTAGATTTCAACGGATTTAATTAATGAAAGCACAGCTTAATTTTTGCCAGCTGCTTAAAGGGACTCAATGTGGCTGGGGGGAAAGAGAAGTCATTGCTTTATGGAAAAAGAATTGATATTCATATTTTTTTACAATACTTCTGGTTTCTCAAGGCAGTGCTTAATGCGCCTTTTATAAAATGTGTGTGTGCGTGTGTGTAAGAAACCGACAGGCAGAACTTCGCGTTGTGTTTCGTCTCAAATTGCGAAAGGTGGGCGTCTCTCTTCCTTAATGCAAGTTGGCGCTCACGTGATCTCTCCGGACCAATCGTGTGGACCTTTAGGTTTAACTATGTTTAATGTCAGATAGCAATAAACTAGAAGCTCTTGGTCAGGCCCGCGGAAATGGGCGAACATAATCTCCTTAATCCTGGGTTTGTGGGACCGTTGGTGAACATCCATACGGGAGACACCTTCTACTTTCCCAATTTCCGAGCCTCCGGAGGACAACTACCCGGCTTGCCGTCTCTCTCCTACCCAAGAAGGGACAATGTCTGTTCTCTGCCCTGGGCATCCTCAGAGCCCTGCAACGGATATCCCCAGCCCTACCTCAGCAGCCCCGTGTCCATTAACCCTTCCTTCAGCCGAGCCTGCGACCTAGCTAGAGTGGAAGAAAGCAAGTGCTACTATAGGGAGGCGTGCTCGGAGAACGCGCCCCTCAAAAGGGAAGAGAGAGTTAGGGATGTTGCCTTGATGCCTCTCGAGTCAGGCATCCCCAGTGGAATGAGCGGAAATTTCGGCAAATTTGATTATCCGGCTCCTGAGGCGGTGGTGTCCCACGACCCCCCTTCTTGTCAGTCCTTGGAGTCAGACTCCAGCAGCTCCTTGCTCAATGAAGGGAACAAGGGCGCAACCAACGAGCCGTCCGCACTGGTCTCCCCTCTCAACCAAGGAAGCAATCTGTCCGCTGGGGGTAAGATCCTGCGCCTGGGAGAAAAAGAGTCGGCTCTTCGTAATCAAAGCAAAACGGATTTATGCAACGCCTTCTCTTTCCCTTCCCTCCTTCTCCCTTCCCTACCTCTCCCTCCGGCTGGGAAAAAGTCTGCTTCAAATTCCAGGAAATTAGCAGTTGGGCTGCGCCCGCCCGCCTGCCGATTTGTGCCGAAGCCACTAGGGGTAGCCCTCAAATGCTTCGCGCTTTATTAGGAGGTGCTTCTTTTAAAGAAAAAAGCCTATAAACATGTAAATATCCCATTAAAAAGGATCGCGAGGGTCCAAGCGGACAGACGGGAAGGCGATTTCCCTTGCCTTTTTCTCCTACTCCTCCCCAATCTCTAAACAACCTGACCGTCGCCGAAGCTATCGGGCGGGGTGGTGCTGGTCAGGATACTTTCTTTCTCCATGTATTAAAAGTTCTCAGACGACCTCCTTCCTTAGTGCGGAGGGAAAATTCCCATTAGGGGCGGTTATTTGGTGTTTTTTTAGTTAACTCTGGTAGAGTGGGCTATTGCAGACGACAACCTGGATCGGTTCCCCCTGGAAGAAGGGGACCAAGTTGTTCCTTGGTTCTCTTGGTTCTCTACCCTTCTCACCGTACTGTCCAGCGCTTCCCATGCACAACCGGGGAGATGCTCGTACCTGAATAAAGAGACACCAGGAACAACAACAATAGCAAATCCTTCTGTTGGATGCTCCTCCCGGAAAGTCTTCCGGGAACGAATAGGGATCGGTTCGGTCTTCCTTCCTTGCGGACGGGCAGCGGGTAAAATTTGGCCCTTTTCCCTCTCTGGCTTTAGGACTCCACAGAACTCCCTAAAGTTCTCTCAAACTGGCTTTCGAAACTATACCAGCCCGTGGGGGCACCTTAAGTCCTTGCCTATCAAGGTATGGAAACTTTTATTCTGCTGGTGGCCTTGTTCTGTTTGGCTGATCAAATGTGAATAATAGGTTGGTATTCTTTTTTAATATTCCTTCTCCAACAATAACTGTCGGCAATGTCTCTGCCTCCCTCCTTCCCTCCCTGTAAGAGAAAATAACAGCTAGTTTTTAACCTCTGATTGTTTTTCTAGGTCCCAGCAGTTTTGAGAACTTTCTTTTACTTAAGGCAGGGTATTGAGTTTGAGGTAAACATCCCTAGAATTTGGCACTTGAGAAGTATATGGGATTTGTCTGAGAAGGTGTGAGTAAAAGAGAAGAATCCCACCTGCCTTCTCTCCCCTACTCTTGTGCTCTTTCTCTGCATATTAAATCTCCTTTCCATCTTAGGTGCTCCCTGGTATCCGATGCACACGAGGTCCCGCAAAAAGCGAAAACCCTACTCGAAGCTGCAGCTAGCGGAGCTGGAGGGTGAATTTATGGTCAATGAATTCATTACCCGCCAAAGAAGGAGAGAGCTTTCAGATCGGCTAAACCTGAGTGACCAGCAGGTGAAGATCTGGTTCCAGAACCGGCGGATGAAAAAGAAAAGACTCCTTCTCAGAGAGCAAGCTCTTTCTTTTTTTTAGAGTTCCTCAGACGTATCCACTGTGGGAAACCACTGAGACTCTTCCAGCCTTCGTGGTAGAACTGATAGTCCCGGGACTCTTTGCTGATATGGTTGAGATTTTATTTTCCTTGAATGTTATTCATATAAATTAGTATAATTTTCAAAAAGCCCAGCAGTAGGCGTGGGGCGGGAGGTTGTATGTGTGAGAAAGAAAGAAAGAGGGTGCAATGAGAAAACGTTTTCCTTCCGCTCCTAAATCTGTAGGGAAGCGCTTAGATTGTGAATGCGCAGATACCAGGGACCGCCTCCCTCGGTCCGCCTGGGTTCATACAGCTAAAAAAGACTTGCCAGCCAGGGTCGGGTTGGCTGTTGTACGCTTTCCCGAACAAGTCCCAAGGCTCCGTCACTGTATTTTTACCTGACTCTGACGGTCGGGTGAGCTAGCTCGTCGGCAGGGAGAGGCAGAGAAGAAAGGCTATCGAAAACGAACTCGCTGCCCCCGTAGCCGCTGTTTGGCGGAGTCCTGTTGGGATTTGTTTTTCGCTGGAGAAAAAGCACGAGTGGATGTGATGTGATCTTCGTTTGAAATCACTCAGAACCCTTCTTCTTGCGGCTGCCGATCCGGTTTTACAGGTTGGCCAGAGCGGGCTTTCAATCGAAATTCAAGAGGAGGCATTGTGGTACCCAGGTGAGCTGAATATCTCCATCTCTAACGACGCAGATGGTACAGATCATCTACCCACATCTACCCAGCTGTTTGTCTACCCCTTCCGGGTGCTTAAGAAATCGAAGTAATCTGGTGCTATTCTAGAGTGATTTTGCTGCAAGTCACTGCGGCAGGAGAGTGGGACCACTCAGCTTCACCGATCTGCAGGGTGGTGATGGTGGTGGTTCACAGGCTATCTATCTCTACATAAGTGTGTGTGCGTGCATATGTGTGTGTGGAGGGGTCTCTTTAGTGAGATTGCCTTTCCTAGCATTGCTAAGATATTTTAAAATCGGAAAATTCTTAAGGAAGTTACCTCATTTATTGTATGTATTTCTTTTATTCATGAACTGAGCCTTTCAGAGTCAGCCTCCTGCATAAGTAGGCTGGTTCCTTTTCAATATTCCCCCACCGCACCCCCCGGCGCGTCTGCTCCTACCCATTTCTCTCCCCTAATAGAATGCTTACCAATAATTCCAATTTGTGCTTTAATAATAGCTCCGTTGAAGGAGAGGTTGTGCAGTTTATTATGCTCTTCTATTTATTGACGATTAAGAAGGTGGTGAAAAGCGGGGGATGCCCCCTTTTTATACCTTAACCACAGTGGCGGCCCCTTGGAACTAATTAAGCTATTAATAGCATTTCCCGCTTGGATGAAAAATGCGTTCTAGTATTAGCGTATTTATCAGTGATTTCAGTCTTTAAATGAACAAAAGGGGTGTTCCCCGTCTGCTATCACCATCCTCTTTTAATATGTTTTATATTTAGACTGTGAAGAAAATAATCAGAAG
>JANHZU010005290.1:8695-23740 GCA_032468055.1 Acrochordus granulatus | reverse complement strand
ACTTGGCCAACAAAAGAGGGTCGATTAAATCTATTAGAGCCTCGAGGCCATCTCATAATTTAGATTCTTCCCCTGCTCCTTCCTTCTCCACTGTCTTAATTTCCAGGAGCAGGAAGCGTGCTAGTTACCCACACAAGTGCTTGAGAACTGTTGTTGTACCCGCGATAATTTATCAGTCGTAACAATAATAATAATTCCAAACCCAAGAGCATCGATAAATTCCCTTAAACATCAAAGCTCCATATGCCGTATTTCCTCAGATCTAAAGTTGAGAAAGTCCTCTTTTATTGACGCACACCAAACTCCCGAAAAGAATGAACAAGCTTTTGTGGCATTTTGGTCGGTTTTAATGAAAGGGTTGGCCTTCCAAGTTTTCTGATGAATCAACCCATCCTTTTTTAAAAGAGTGTTTTATGTAGTACATTGGATTTTATTTAGCCAAAGTTATCATTAGTTCAGTATGCCTTGTTTGTATTACAAACAGAGAACAAAAAGTTTGGATGACTTGGTTCACCAGAAAAATCTAAGTTAGGACAGGGATTGATATCTGGAGTGGATATTCCTTTCTGGATAATTGAGGAGAAATCACAACAAACCACACCAGTGCAATGAGTGACAGCTTCCAAAGGCACATTTAATTTCTCCAATGTGTGTGTTTTGGGTGTCTTGCTCAAATTCAGGCCAGATGTGCATGCAAGTTTCATCGACTCCCCTGCCCCTTCTTCCCTTTTTGAGCTTCCAGTTTCAGCTTGGTTAGGTTTGGAGGTATCTCATGCAGCAAAGTTTTCTCCTGATAGTCCTGTCAAACAGATGAGAAAAGGGGAAAAGGAAAAAAAGGAAGGAAGGTGCTAGCTAAAGAGAGAGAGATAAAAAAATTAAAAATCCTTTTTCTCTCTCATCCCCATTGTCTGATCTGACTTCAGTTACTGTCATCTTTACACTGTCTAACCAAATTAACACAAAGATCTAAACTCCATAGGCCTTAGGTTTTGAGAGTTTTGACTTCAGACTGTTAGCATTTAAAAATATATGAAAAGAAAAGAAAGGGAGGCATATATAAGTTTAGATTCTGCTCCTCAGTTATTACATGTGACTCTTTACATTTGCAAACTTCTGTGTTAATCAATTCTGCTCTTCAAAAATATTTTTCTATATGCAAAGATAGAAAAATAAGTTTGAAAAAGTTGATCCACTGAGTCTGGCAAACAGACAGACAGAAAGAAAGAAAGGTCTATGTGGATGCATAGGTAATTATTAAAAGAGATGTAGGAATTCACTAAGACTGAATGGTGATAGTATTTAAAACAGAATGCACAAATTAAGACACTAAGTCCTAGTACAAATAAATAACCAATATTGCCTTCCTTAAAAATAAAAAATGAACCAAATTCAGCCTTATACCCATCCTTAACATTTACAACATTATTGTTGGTAATCTGAAATATTGGCTGGGTGGTATGGTTTGATCTATGGTTATCAACTTAAGGAATAGGCATATGGAAAATATACTTAAGGTTCCCCCCACTTATTTTTTTAAACTGTCAAAGTCAATTTAAGATTTATTTCTTCGTGAGTTTTGTGGCATTTCCAAAAGTATACGAATTATTAAGTGATTAACTGGATTATTACAGTCCCCTTTTTTCTCTCCTGCACATATCCATAGACAGATGCTTACAAATATTAAAGAACAGAGTAGTAGAATTGTTTAGAACTCTCATCCTTTTAGAAGGCATCTTAGAAGTTAAATTATGCCCCACTAAACATTAAACAATCCCCCACACAAAAATGTTTAAACATCTGGGGAAAAAATCTAATTTAACTTGAAGTTGCCCTTCAAGAAAATTTTCCACTTTCCTTTTCCACACACAGCAATAGGCATGACAATTCAGTCCTCTTCAAGGGTCTGCATGTGCACAGACTGAGGGGTATGCACACTTTGAAAGAAAGAGTACACTGCTGTGCGCACGCGCACATGGTCCCATGCAAACAAAGAGACTGATATTTCGTAGGAATAAAATAATGTATAATTCTCCAAAATTGTTTGCAGAATGTCACCTCTTCACTCATTTAGGCATTCTAGTAAATGTGGTTGTTTCTAATTGACCTACATTATGCACCATGTATGCACAAGGGAAGGAGGAGAGAGAGAAAAGCAAGCGTTTTACCATTTCCCCCATAAAAAGTCTAACATGTTACTTTGATCATGTTAAGTCAAATGAAAACAAAGTTGTTTTGTTGAGGGGTGTTTGGATGTGTGTGCGTGTGAGGCATATCTCTCACCGCACAGGATTTGTAATGTATAAAGATGGAAATAATGGAAGGGATAGATAATTTTATTTCTACACTCAAACCAAAAAATATATATTTCTTATGAAGATTTTGGATAAACTTCAGATTAACAGCAACAGTAACTTTTTTTCACAAATTCCAGCAAAGAAATATTGTATGTCCTCAGTTTGCTCATACCAGGGTATTTGTTGATAAACTAACCTGAAGGAGATGAAATATTCTTATGGTAAAGAGAGCATTATATATCCTCTTCCTTTCTCTCTTGAAAGCCTTGTTAAGACAATAAAGCAATTTAACTATCTATTCAAGTCTTCTCTCTTTGTGCCTGTTGTGCAAATTTGATTTAGAAAGCTGGATGATTTAGAAGGATTTGCCTAGAACATGCTGGTCAACTTCCTTCCTTCCTTCCTTCCTTCCTTCCTTCCTTCCTTTTTATCCATAAAGCACTATCCCGATTATTTTTTTTAAGTGATGCTCTGTACCCTGAAAATAGATTTCATGGGTGAATGACTAGGTCTCCTTTTACTTGCTTACAAGATGAATTGTTGACAAATTCCAGTGGATCAGGTTTTGTAGCATCTATATTTGAGCCTTGTGTTTGGATGTATGTACAACACACGTATTTGGTCCCCTCATATTCACTAGTGCCTTGTCAACTCAGAGCCTGACCTAAGCGCTGTTCAATATATTTATATGGTGGCTGAAATCCTAGATTTTCTTATTGAGGAAGAAATCCACGCCATGTGGTTTTACATGTCAGCAAAGCTGTATCGAAGTGGGGTTTTGCACATACCTTCACTAGGATTCCCCAAAAAGAAAAGAACCACACACAGGATCCTGAGGGGGCGAGACAACTCCAAGAGTGTCTTAGGCATTCCGGGATCCCATTTGTTCTTGACCCAATCACAACCACTGGTCTGCATGCATTAATAATACAAGTGCTAGGTAGGCATCTCCCTTTCCACTCACCCCTTCTGGTCCCTGCTCGGTGTGGGCTTTGCGTGTGGGATACTGTTTATCAGCTTTTATCTTTATTGGGTCCGCATGATTTTGAACTTACAATCCAGCCTCTGAAAGATCTTGACCTCCCTCTCTCCTTCTTTCTTGGAATCGTTTGAGCTTATGAAGTCATCTTTAGTAGGCTGGCTTCTATCCAGTTAAATTTATCTTTGACATTGGAGAGCAATAATATTTTCCAACAGCTTCCTTCTTGTAGCTATTGTCTCTGGCCCTGGGTTTCTTAAGCACACAGCCAGTCTCTCCACCTAATACCCGCAAGGTTTGTAGCAACCTTTGATTTAAATACTTGGGCAGTTTTTGTTTTGCTTTTTTTCCTTGGGAAGTAAAAAGGGAATATAAAACTGCAATATAAAACTGCAGTATAAAAGAAAAGCAATCAAATGCCAAACTGTGATTCCAAATGCATTTATTTGCAAACCCGTTCCACTGAGACCAATGGGCCCTAGTTCAAGGCAGAACAGTGAGATATACTGTTCATAAAGGCATCCGAAAATTGGGATTATTTGGCCTAATACAAAGCAGTATAAAATGGCTGCTTAATGCAGTTCTGGGGTGCCAGTTCCAAAATTATTTTAATTTTAATGGTTATTTTTCTACGTAATTATTTGAGTTGTATGAAGCAAAAGGAAGCATGTTAACAGTAGTTTTTTGAATTCCTTAGGAAAAAGCGTGCAGGAAGATAGTTTCTGAACACTGAAAAGGCCAGCTTTATTTTCTTTTTTTCCCCTCTCTGTGGATTTCTCCCTTAAAAAGCTTACACTCAGGCTTACACTGTATGAAAGCTTTTGATTAAAATGCTGGGAGAGGTGGCTGGATCACAATCATTTTAATGGATAACATTTAAGATCCATTCTCCAAAATAGTCTCCATAGCACATTTACTAATATTTATTAAAGAGCTCTGGAGTAAAAGTTATTATCAGACTGAAGTGGGAAGTTAATAAAAATATATACAGGAGAACGTAAATTTATTTTTTTTCTCACTATCCTGGAGAGACTCATTTACTGGCAGCATGTGTTTCTAGCTCCTACCCAAATTCCTCCTCTGCATACTGTAAGGGTCAGGCTTAACTTCCTTTATGTACACAAACAATGCCAAAACTGAAGTCTGGCCATGCTGGTAATTTTAACATTTCTTTGGCCCAGACCACTCCAAGAAGAATGGGGCCCAGCTTCTTCAGGGCTGATATTGGTGAGAGAGAGAAAGAAGAAAAAGTTTCCTAGAAAGTCTTGCCCAAACTGAACTATCTCACTCGTGTGCCTTTAAAAATAATTTCAAAATAAAAATGCTATCATGTGTTTAAATAGGTTCATTGTTAGGTCAGAAAATGAATTGACAGGAGGAGATGGAAATGTGCTGTTGTATTAACATAGCAATTTCATGCAATGCAATAGTGAAAGAGTCATAAACAACCAGCTGGCTGTAGATATACACATCTAATTGCATACATGAAACCTGGGCTGAGAAATGACAGAAATGTTTACTCTTTTTCCACTTTCCTTCCTTCCTTCCTTCCTTCCTTCCTTCCTTCCTTCCTTCCTTCCTTCCTTCCTTTTTCTAAGAAGCAATCAAATCTATTTTGAAATAACTTTTTGTATCACACTGTCCTTTATTTCTCAAAAATTAAAAAGCATCCTAAAATGATTTGAATCTGCTGCAAAAATCAAATATCTCAATGATGAAAACAGTCAGTGGACCTTGCAATTTATTTGCCTTATATATGTGCATTGGGCCTTTTCTTTTCTTTCTCTTTTTTTTAGTGGAAACCAAAAGGAATGTAAGACTTCCAGGCTTCATTCTTCTGTTTTATGATAGTCAGGGAATTGACTTTGGTGGTTCAAATTCAAGGGCTCCACAGCTGTCTTTTCTGTGTTTCTTCGCAGGAAGCTGACAAATCCTATACTTTAAACCAGGCATTAAAACAGGCAACAGTGTTAGGCTTGTTCAAACTTATATCTACCTATTAAGAGCAGTAAATTATTCACACACCTAGAGGAAAGAGCCTCAAACATTATGCCCCACATACTTTTAGCCGCAAACCTTCAGATCCCTTCTGTTCACTACCAAAGGAATTGAATAAAATGGGGAAGTAATTCTACCCCAAGAACAAAAGTGGGGGGAAAGGGGTTGGTCAAAAGCAAACATGCTACTTTTGCATTAAATGTGGAGTGGAGCATCTTTCCCAGCCAGTCTTATTCCAAATATCATCACTCAGGAAGGTTTTAGAGTTCTGAAGGGGGGGTTGGGGGATGAAATTGTAAACAATACCTTGTTATTCATATGAACACAGAATTATTCTTTAAAGACAATTGGAAGGTTCCCAGATATTTTAATGGAAAGCTGGGAGGGACCAAAAGGGAATCCAGCTCCTCAAAGTAGCACAAAGGACAAGACTTGGAAACTGAGATTTGCATCAATAATACCAGCACACACAATGTCTTTTTCATCTTGACATTGAGGTGCATCATTTGATAGGGAACCTATCAGATAGTGGATGAATTTGAAGAAGCATAGGCACTTTCCTTAGGGCACAGTAGGGAAGGAAGAAGAAATTCCTCTTCCACCAAAGGAAGAAATTAATAAAATGGCCCAATACTAAAAGGATATCTGGGGTGATGACAGCAACTGAAGGCAGGTTTAATCCATTGGCTTAAGAAATGCTATCCCTTGACTTTGCTCCAGCTTATCGTGAAAGGTCCCTAATAAAGTCTGTGGTAGCACCCTTTCTGACACACACATTTTATTAAAAGGTGCTACCAGACTCCTGATTTTGGTTGCCACAGACTAACATGGTTCTTTTCTTATAAGATCAATAAAGACTCTGAAATGCTTCCAATAGAGCCCCCCTGGCTTTAGTTGGCATGCCTCAGCACTAGGTGTATCATCCTGAGAAGGGTACTTCAGTCCACATCCTCCCTCCCTCTCCTCCCCACATGTGCACGTGCACACAAGCTCAGACCCATGGAGTTTTCTAACCCCTCTAACCACCACTACTACTACCCCTCACATGAGCAAGGTTTTATGAGATATGATCTATCAAGCTAATCTCTCTCTTTTTATAAAGTATCTTGCTTATTAACTGCAGATTTCCATCTGGCTCTAATAGATACTGAATCCTTCCCTGAAAACAGTTCTCCAAACCAGATTTACCTGCCAACTAGCCCCTATCTGTTGCTTTGAAAGTCAAGCAAGGTCATTCTAATCAAAATACATCAATGAAAATAAAACATCAGGGCAAATCAGGTCACCAGTGGCTCCTTTTTTCTTATTTTCTTATTAAAATTGCATTTTAAAAGATTCATGCCAGTCTGTTTCTAAAGGGGAAAAATTATTTTCCAGATAATGCACAAACAACATTCTTAATACATGTATATTATTGCATACCAACCACACTGCATTTCTGTGCTTTCATATTTATTCCTGTGAATTTAATTTCTATAACACATATTGACAGGATATCACTACTAAAATCATTTTATTCTCCTGATACTACATGAATTTTCTTATGGGGCTTTTAAACTGTCCAAAAGTGGAGCCAGTGATGGCAGTAAAGGAAGGAGGATTTTACATAAACAAAGCAAAATTGTAGGTAATTCCCCCAACCCACCTCAGTGCCCAATGGTGGAACAGACTATAAAAACAGACTGGAACAAACAGAATCAGCAAAAAAGTAAAATTAAAGAAGACAAACATAAAATGGGGGGAAGAGAGGAGAGGAAGAAAATGACAAAGAGGCAACAGAATATTACAGTTCTGTTATTTCTATTTAGCAAATGTATCCTGCAGCTTTAACAATAACTAAATATATATTTTTCTGTTTTTATCTTAAGCAACCAATCACTTGAAGTCCATATTCATTTTTAAAAATATCTTCTCTGTTTGGATGCTTCTATGGATATATGATCTCATCCAACTGTCTATATATTTTATATATCTTTTATCATGGTTTTCTGAATTAATATTGGGAGAAGACTCTTAAATGAACTGTTGGTTGAAAGTCACTGGAAATGTCAATAACAACACACCCTTCACAAATATATCTCCTTTCAGCTTTAAATGATGAGATACAAAAGGTGAAGAAAAAAAATCCGAAGTCAAAAGTCTGGATACAAGGACAAATTACTTTAATAAAACTCCTTAATTTCTAGCACACATCCCTCCCCCAACTTAGCTGATCAAATAAATTTACAAGACACAGTGAGCATGTATTGATTGACAATAAACATTTACATTAAATATTCACTCTACCTCTCTTACATAATAAATATTTAACCAAACATTTAAAAAAAGGCTTTTGATCCTTTATCAGTCCTTGCTTTAAGTCATTGCTTCTTCATTTTGAGCTAGCTTCTTTCTTATCACATCACTCAAATCACTAATCTAGGCCACAGTAAGCTCCAACTTTGGGTTTCCATTTCTGTAAAAAGTTTTAAAGTTTACATCACCACTCACACTCTGCTGTTGTTGCAAAAGGATCTTTTCTTGTGATTTCTGCCTGCCTGAGATGAAGCTAGAGCAAACAGGTGATCCATCAATGGGTGAGGCTAATGGCCAATTGCTCCCTCCCTTCTCTCTGTCCGCTACCCTCATGCTATACAGTGAATGTGAATGTCGGTTGCCCTCCCAAATGGAGACTTTGAGAAATATTTGAAAAACTTTATCTGAGCTTCTAGTAATTCAATCTCCATTAAAGAGAGAAAGGAAAGGGGGGGGGGAGATAATCCAGCACTTTAAATATGACTAGCATGGGAAAGGAACACATATGTGAGGGGAAGATTACAGTTAAAGCCTTTGGTAGATCCTCCCACCCCCTTGCCCCTGAGCTCACTCCCACGCTGCTACCCCACATCGGAATCCCCCCGAACCACTGAAAGCCAAATCCAAATGAGAGAGGAAGAGGAAGAGAGAACTTCCTAACCCATCCCTTGGCATCCGTTCTGAATGCTGACAAGGGGTGTGCCTGGCAGAAAATGAATACAAATCTGCGATTGATTTTCATAATGTTTCTGCGGTGTTTGAAAACCAATCGTTTGAACCTCTGAGATCTTACCTAAGTGAACCACTCCTACGCTTCCAAGTGCTTCCAAACTGATATATGGCAATATCTACTTTGGATCACGTGTCCCGGAGAGCGCGACTAAGACGGATAGCGCGTCATCTCGCCTTCCCAAATTTTTCCCCCTCTGCACCTCGGATCCCCAACATCTATCTATAGGAGCAAGAAAAGGAGAAAGATGTTTAACTCGGTCAACCTCGGAAACTTCTGCTCCCAGTCACGCAAAGAGCGGAGCGGCGACTTCGGGGAGCGAGCAGGTTGCGCTTCTAATCTCTACCTCCCCAGCTGCACCTATTACGTCCCCGAATTTTCGACAGTGTCATCCTTCCTGCCCCAGGCCCCGTCGCGCCAGATCTCCTACCCTTACTCCGCCAACCTCTCCCAAGTGCAGCCCGTGCGAGAGGTCTCCTACGGGCTGGACCCCTCGAATAAATGGCACCCTAGAAGCAGTTACGCCTCGTGTTACTCCGCCGAGGAGCTGATGCACCGGGACTGCCTCCCGCCATCCACCATGACCGAGATGCTGATGAAAAACGAGAGCGCCTACAGCCACCACCATCCCCCCAGCGCCAACCCCCCGCCGCCCACGGGCTTCTACTCCGGCGTGAACAAAAACAGCGTCCTGCCGCAGGGTTTCGACCGCTTTTTCGAGAACGCCTACTGCTCGGCCGAGAACCCGCCCGAGGGCTGCTTGCAGAAGCCCCCGAGCAAGCTGGAGAGCGACGCCGCCGCCGCCGCCGCCGGCGAGCCTGCTACCCTGTCCTCCCGCGGCGAGCAGGGCGTCGACCCGGAAGACGAGGAGGAGAGCACCAACCCGGGCTCCTCAGCTTCGTCGTCCTCGGCCACCAAGGACGCCGGCAAAGCCAGCAGCGCCAGTAGGTAGCGCGGGAGCGGAGCGAGCGAGCGCCGCCGTAAATGGGAAAGGTGAAGGGACTAGCCCGCTGTTTTGTCGGCCAGGTTTTATGTGGAGTTTTATAAGCGTTCAAAGGGATTTTATGATAAGCTGCAAAGCTCGGTCTTGCAAAGGGAAGAATGTTTACGATGGGAACGGCTCTGGGGGAGAAAGGGAGGCGCAGACCCAGGAGCCCCTAGTCGGGGAAATTTGAAAAGCCCACCGGGGTGACAAATATTAACTTTGATCATGAACTTACAGGGGAATTTTAACGGGATTGGTCCCAGGCTTTGAAGGGGAAGAACAAGGCTTGGGCTTCCTCTCCTCGTGAGCAGGCACGGAAAGATGCAGGCGGGGTAGGCGATGACAAGATGATGCTGTTGTTATTGTAATATTATTGTTAAAATGTGTGTGTGCTGTGTGTGTGTATCTATAAAGTGGGGAAGAGCAACACTTTCACGTCATCAGCACAAGCTTGCTTTGCTTTGCTTTGCTTGGGAGATCCCACTGATCTTTTTCCAAGCCCAGGCGAAGTTCCTTTTTAATTTGTTTATGCAGTTTTACTTTGCTCCTGAAAGTACTTTGCTGACATCTGAAATCACACACACACAGACACGCGCGCGCGCACAGAGACACATACAGGCACAACATCTCAAACTATTTACACGCGCCCCCCACCCTCGCATAAGGGATACATTTATCCTTCTTCTTTGAAAACGTGGATCGAAGCAATTGATCAGACGCCTGTCTTTATCCCATTGATTTTCATTCATAACAACTGAATGGCACGGTAAAATATTGTACTTGCTTGCGCAAGTCCAGGTTTTATTTGCCACTCTAGTGCCTGAGGGAAAAGTGTTTCCTTTCTCTCCTATTCTTGGGCGGGGATTCGGTTTAGATCGGTAGCTTTGATTTTCTTTGTGCGTGAAAACGTATGTGCTGAAGGTCTGCGGAGGGTGGCACTCCAGTTAATCAGAAGCATAAACAGAGCGCCTTGCCTAGTTCTGTTCCACTCCGAGCGGAGCTGGAGCTGAACAGGGCAAGACCAGGAAAAAGGTCTGCTTCCCAGCAGTTCCAGGAACTCCCTGAGAGTCCACTGAACCGCCTCAACTTTGGTCTCTCATTCCGAGGGCCAAGCTCAGGTGGCAAATTGTCAAGTAGATTTAAAAATTGAGCGGGAAAGTCTATCCACATGGTTGTAATATGCTGCACATGCTGCACATTGCACACGACATAGGGTATGTTGGCAAATGTGTGTGTGTGAATGAATCTGGGTGGAAGGATGCATGTGCCTGTGAGTTCCCGTTTTTGTGGGGGAAAACGTTTAAGATTTTGCAAGACACTTTGTGTAGATGGTTCCCTGCTTCTGGTGGTATTTTCTCTTTTGCTCTCTTTTCCCCTTAAGGTGCCCCCCGTACGAGGAAGAAGCGGTGTCCCTATTCGAAATTCCAAATCAGAGAGTTGGAAAGGGAATTTTTCTTCAACGTCTACATCAACAAAGAGAAAAGGCTGCAGCTGTCTCGGATGTTGAATCTCACTGATCGACAGGTTAAAATTTGGTTTCAAAACAGAAGGATGAAAGAAAAAAAACTCAGCAGAGACCGTCTGCAGTATTTCTCGGGAAATCCCTTATTGTGACCTTTCTTTTATTTTATTACCCTTTTGTAAACAAAAATTAAAAATTAAAAAAAACACCCTCTGCTCGTTGAAGTATTCTGTGTTTGAAGAAAGTACAATATTGGAAGTACTGGTTGGACTTGATAGTGGAGCCTGCAAACAACTCCCGAGTTTTAAATCTTTTTCCTTCCTTAGATTCGTATTTTTGGGAACTGTTTGGGGCATAATAATAATAACAATAAAGTCTTGTATAGTCCCTTCTACCGTTACCTAAATCTTGAAGAGGACTGAATATTTGTATGAACTTCTAATGAATGTTTAGTCTTGAAGAATGGGAATCGCTGTTGTTATTATTACTATTATTGTTCTCATTACCATCCCCAAATCCTCCATCTTCTCCTTTCTTTGGAAGAACCTACAGAGCTCTGTTCAGAAAATGCTATTTGGTGTTCCTTATTTTTGATATGCAGATTGTTGATATGTGAGTTCTAAAACATTCCCTATCCAAAGATTTCACTCTTAAGATGGAAGGAAGGCTCTCTCTATAGGTGTGCATGGTAGGTGCATAAGTGTGGTGAGAGTGTAGGTAAGTGTGCATGTGTGTAAGTGCGTAGACGACCCCATGTCCCTCCATGCACAGGCACACTCCTCTTCATCGGGGTTCCACTGCTGAACACGCGAAGGACCCTGGCTCCTTGAAAACTGATTTAAATCTCCTTTCCAAGAATTGGCATCACTATAACAGTGTAAGTTCCATTGATTCCCTCATAGACGTGTGATATATACATACCGAGGCAGCCCCGAGTTGATTTTCTCCTCCACCCCGTTTTTGCATCTGGGGTCAGGGTGAGGGTGAGGGTGGATCGGGAGGAAGTGGAATGGACTACAATAAATTTGCAATAACTGTCTCTTAAATAGTGTGTAAATGCATTTCCCTCCCTCCCCTGGACATGAGAGACCAGCAGAGACCAGCAAACAGCAACAAGGAAAAGAACAGCTACAGCAACCGACAACCGCAGTTATAAATAAATCTTGGTGTATGTAAAGAACTGAATCCAGGGCAACTCTGTGAAATTCTATGGCAAATAAAGAGATTTCAAGCTGTTCTATATTATGATTTTATTTGACCATTTTATTAGTATTACCCTCTTAAAAGACAAACTGCAGTCAGTGTGGTGTGGACTTTCCTACAGGACATTAAATGCCAAAACAGAAAGGTGTGCATGTGCAGTATGAGCTCTTGGGTATTTGTGTGACAGAGAAAGAGCTGTGCAAAATAAATTGCCGTGCGTGTGTGTACGCGTGCACACACATGTGTCTTTGTAAGTGTGTGTACAAACATGGAAATATCTATAATATAGAGAAACATCCTGTGTGGGAATGTATATATACTCACATTAATATGAACCTTCTGTGTTTTAGTAGACATTTGTTGTAGAGTTCATTGTTTTTTCATTGCTGCATTTACATTTATAGGCATTTTTTGGCCCAATAATACTGCTATGTTTGGCTCCAGATGTCTTTGTCTGCTTCCCCAATGTAGTAATATTTTTGTTTCTTTATTTTCCCATTCCTTCTCTCCCCACCCCTGCAAGAAAGATATATTGCAATATGCTGAAATGGTGGTTAATAAGCAATATTACAATATCTTCCCCCCAAAGTCATTATGGTGGGGCTTAACAAGAGAGCGCATCTCTCTCTGCCCCGACAAAGAAGTCGAAATTCTCCTAACGTCAAGGATAAAGTACCTCAGCCAGCCCCTCCTTTCCCCCCTTTCCCTTCTGCAAGGCGCAAATACAAAGTCAAGTACTTAATTCCTCGTCTTAAGCAAAACAAGTTCAATCCCAGGACTTAAGACAGAAGTGCAATTTTATGTTTGCATGTCAATAAGCCACATCCCGCCCTTGCTCAGGAGGACCCCAGTTTGTTAACAATGAAAGATAAAAAAGAAAAAAATCCCTAAACTAGTTTTATGCACGTTTTGATTATGCAGATGTGGGGGCATCACAAAGAGGGAGGGAGGGAGAAAGGAAGAAAGGAAGAAAGGAAGGTAGGAATCTAATATTTCTCAATGCGTAGACCTACATTTGCCACTGACTCTTGGTCAATCCTTGTATAATTTCCCTTCAGTGCCCAAAAGTATGCAGTCTCTATGTAAAGGACAACCACGATCAAAATTTGTTTTCTCATACAGCGTCTGATAACACAAATTATATTCAATTAAAATACTTTGAATGTACCATTTAGGTTTCATTAAGCCATGGGAAAATCCACAAGTTTAAAACGGATGAGAAACTTTAGCTTTTTTGATAAACCCATTTCCAATCTCAACATGGAGAAACAATTATATGAACAAGAATGTTTTCTATTAGATGAGATAAGGAGTCTGTCTGTATATATGTATCTCTCTCTCTCTCTGCTTCTCTCATGAACACAGAAATAACTGGATGGGAATTGTTTTGCCTTCTATTCTTGTTATTCAGGTCCCTTTTTTCCAACCAACACTTGGGCCTAAAATGTCAAACTTATAAGCTTCCTCAAAAATTCAGTCAACATATTCATATGTTTAAGATAAAGATCTTAGATAATTATTCCATAAACTAGCCAAAAGATTTTGAAAGGCTGATGAAGCCCAGGTTAGAAAACTTCAGAGAGAAAGAAAGAGAGAGAGAAGGAGAGAAAGAAAGAGAAAGAAAAACAGAATGAGAGAGGGAAAAAGAAAATAAGAAGGAAGGAAGGAAGGAAGGAAGATGAAGTGTCTGGAAATGAGAAAACAAAATGGCGTGCCACTCCAAGGTGCCCTTCCTTTTCTAAAGAGGCGGCAAAACCTTTCCAAGATTAGGGAAAACTTCAGCCAAGGTGCAATAAGGCACATCTCCCCAATCCCAAAGTCCACTCAAGATACCTTCACAGCGGCAGTTTTGTCTGGACAAAGGAGGCGACTAGTCTAGACATTGTAATAAAGCTTGCAGCCCTAAACAGCTTACTTTTCCTTAATGACCACCGTCTGGCCATAGAAAAAGACTTCCGCAGTAAATAGTAAACAAATAAGGGTGCCTTTGCTGAGCCTTTCTCCAGCTTCCTCCCCCTCCGCTCTGCACACACACGCTTTCATTCCAACCTCTCCCCTTCCTCCCCTTCTCCCCCACCCCCTCCCCTTCCACATCTTTTTGCCAGGGCTGCAACACAATGAAACTGGAGGCCTAGTTCAAAGTTTTCTCCAGCTAAAATGGAATGCCAGTTGTAAAATCCAAGTTTATAGACCATGTGGGACTTTACAAGGGTATTAAGAAGTCGTGCGAGGTAGGACTAACCCGTTAATGTGCTTTCCTGGGGAGGGGAAAGAAAGAAGGTTGCTCTGGGGTTTCTTTTTCTTATCTGGATGTGAGAATAGGGATCGGGGAAAGCCACCATGGAGGGGCACCTTGTACGGTTGAATCCAGAGAAGTAGCTCTGTTTTTACCCTCCCTAAAAATGGGGCATCTAATTGTAAAAGTCTGAACGGCCAAATATCCTGGTGTACTAAGTTTCTACTTGTTGGGGGGAGAGGGGGAGAAAATGAGGGGGTGCAAGAAGGAAAAAAGTGAATATATGATGTCTTTGAACTTCAAGGGAGTCAAGTCCATCACCTTTAACCCTTTTGTAATAAACCGGAATCAGAAAAGCCTTTAGTCGCTTTTTTCAATGTTCCCGCCTACTGAGTTCAAGTAAGTGGACTGGCCAGAGTGTGCGTGTGCATGTGCATGCGCGTGTGTCTGTGAGTGCCACCCAAATTTCAAACCAAACCATGGTGTTTATGATCCTTAATATTTAACTCAGCTGCTCAGTAGTTTAATGTATCTAGAGAAAAGGTGGGCATTAGCACATACACCCCCAGACACCCATTGCCACATACGAGGTTTATGATTGTTATAAAACCTTTTAATATTTTAACGCATGGAAAGTTTTTATAACTTTGTTTGGCATAAAAGTTTTACAACTAGGCACCCCCTCCCGACGACCTCTCTCCTTTCCCGTCGTCTCTTCCTCTTCCGCCCCAGTCTCTCTTCCCTCCCCCCCCCGCCCAATTCCTACCAGCTTTGAGCCTTTGCAGAAGGCAACTTTTATTTTTTCTCTCGGGCAGATCGCAGGAGAAAGGCATCCTCGTAGGCCGGGGATTGCAGGGAAAAGC
>JANHZU010005289.1:390052-403999 GCA_032468055.1 Acrochordus granulatus | reverse complement strand
GACTCATTAGAAAAGACTGTGATGCTGGGAGGGATTGAAGGGAAGAGGAGAAGGGGACGGCAGAGGATGAGATGGATAGATCACATAGTCAGTGTGATGGGTATGAGCTTGGGAAGACTCCGGGAGGCAGTGCAAGACAGGGGGGCCTGGCGTAATGCATCCCATGGGGTCGCGAAGAGTCGGACACGACTGCACGACTGAAAAACAATTGATCTCTGTTTACTTTGCTACTTCAAGAATAGTGCCCTATGTATGATTGCTTGATTCTACAATTACCAAGATTTTACTTATATGCAAAATTACAGTTTAAAAAGACAACAGTGACATTTTCTAATTGAATTTATTTTAAAACGTTTTAAATGCTTTTTTCTGTGCTCCTCTGGGTGTCTTCTTCCCTTTAAGGCCTAGTGAAAACCCCCTGGTCTCTAAATAAAAAAATACAAAAAATCCATATTTGACAAATTTATAAGTCAGATACTGAATCCTCCTCCTTTTAATGAACATGGCAATGCCCCAGAGTGTGTTTGTGTGTGTAACACTTTTTCTATGCTGTTTGCCCTCTATATGTAAAGTGTTTTGATGCTTAAAAAATGTGTTGCTGTACAAAGGATAGCAATGTATATAACATTGCGTCTTATTTCACACATTTAGCATAAAAGGAAATCTTTTGCTGGAGTGTATTATTTGTCTTTTCAAATGGAAGGGAAAAACAGGAAAAACAGTATTTCCTCTCATTATCTTTCACTTCTTCCTCTTTCTCATCTCTAGCCACAAGGGTTAAAAACTTAAGCAATAATTGTATTTGACAAGAAGATTTCCAATGAAACTGAAAGGCTCAAAATCTTAGATGTATGCAGCTTGGAATTCTTGTGGTTTTCCTTGTTCAAGATAAGCAGTTAGGAAAACCATATTTGGGAGATGAGAAGTCCTCATTGCCACTGGGCTGGGCTGGAAGGGAAATGCAAGTGTGATTTATGCTCCACAAGGGAATACTGACAGTCCTCTCCCAGCTACCCTTATGGCTGGATTTTTATGGACATTGATGCAAGAGATGACCTGTGGCAGAGGTAATTGTAACATTTTTGTGATGCCCAGAACACTCTAGATTTTTTCTCTAGCTGTGGAGGAAAAAAGTGTGTGCATGTATGTGTGCTGGGAGTAGAAGAGTAATGGCTTATGAAGAAATTCAGTGTTCCTCATCAACTGTACATCGCCTGATAGCTTGCTTATTCTATTGACTGGCTGAGTAGCCTCCTGCCGTTCACTCGATGAGTGCCTCTGTTGCTGAAGCAGAACTGCTTGCAGCAACCATGCCATTATGTGTGAGTACATCTTTACAGGTAGTCCTCAAAATGTGGCAATTTTGTTCGTAGGTCACTATGGTTGTAAGTCGTCATCACATGACCAGATTTGATTTTATGACCATTTTTATCATTTATTTATTAAATTTATATGGTTGTAAAACAAGTCATAATGGTCCTTAAATGTTGTTAATTGAATCACATGGTCATAAGTCTGAATTTAGCTTATCCAATGGGGATTACATGCTCACATGATGGCACAATTCTGCAGCTGGTCACAAATGTGAGCCACTTGTCAAGTGTCTGAAATGTGATCATGTGACCGCGGGGATAGTGCAACAGTCATAAATTCAAGGATAGGTTGTAACTTTTTCTGATGCCATTGTAACTTTGAATAGTTGTTAAATGATTAGTTGTAAGCTGAGGACTACCTTTATCTCCTTCCTGCTCACTTCCCTCCCTTAAAAGGCCAGTAGCATTTTAAGATCAGGAAAGATCAGAAGAAGTAGCTGTTATACTGTATTATGATGTGATACACTAACCCATCCTTGGCCCAAATTTCTGGTGTGAATAGATACTGTATGTTCATTTTCCCATCATCATCTAGGTACTGTGACGAAAATTCCTTCTGTTTTGGGATTCTTTGTGTGGAAATACTGTTTCAGTGCAAACTTTGATAGGAGTGAAAACATTTACATTTGCCTGATGTGTTGACTTAGTTTATCTCCTATTTTTCTATGATCCCTTTGGTGTTCCTCTAAATTATCTTTTTTCTTGTGAAACTGACTGGAATAAGCAGTAATATCTGATGACATGACATGTGGTGATGGAGTTTTTTATGCAGTTATGTCATCCTAATGTACTTACAGCAAATAAAAATGTAGTTGTAGCTCTATAGTTCAAAGATAGCATAAATCTGGGACCTGATTTAAGTTTTGTATTGTGTTATGCACTCATGACACTCAGGAGAATCCATTGTACAGGCTTCTGATCGTCCTTCCTTTCCTGGTTACTTTAGCTCTAAAAATTTAAAGTACTTGAAATGCAATGAATTTGGATACAGAAGAATTCCTCAGTGTTCTGAAAACATCTGGTAGCAAAGATTCTATGACTCTTTATGAGGTGGTTGTTGTTTTAAGTCACTGTAAGAAAACCTTTCATTTTCCAAATGATAAGTAATGAGGAGAGTTAAGCAAGAGATTTCACTGTGACTCTCTTATTCTAAGAAGTGTCATTATAAGCCTGATTGAATGCCAGCAAAGGAAATACTGTGTTTCTTTTGGTTCATTAGCTGTCTCTCTGTCTGATCAAAGAACATTCATATACATTTTTAAGTTTCACCTTGATATTTTTTATGCTTTTCTTCTTACAAAAGTTACTATGAGAAATGAAAGGGATAGCAGTTGCAATACTTAGCCAATTATTTTCATATTCCCACTCCAAGATGGCCTTTAGCAACAAAGCACTCATGTTTCCACTAGGCACCAACCATAAATAAGCCTTACCAACTTTCTTCTTACAATTATAAACTATTTCTGCCTCCCTTTTTAACAGTTACTTTTCCTGCTAATACTGACTACATCACCAAAGTTTGCCTACACTTTTTTACAGCTGTTCTATGCACATGAGATAATGTATACCCTGCAGCCAATAGGTTCTTCCTCTCAAGAGCTGGGAAAATGCCTTGCTGCTTTTGACAGCACTTGCTTAAACCTGTGTATTTACTTGAAACATCGACCTAGGTGGTCTGGCAAATGGCTGCAAAACCACAGGCAACTCCAAGACTGCACACTTAGCAAGACTCAACACTCACATACCCAGGGTGAATTCAGGCTTCCTTGCAAATCCTCTCTAATAAAGAGATACCAGAAGGAATGGTCTCCTCTTTGGGACCAATCAGTTGGCTGCTCAGCCAAAGTTCAGGTTGCGCATGAAAAGGTACAGTTGCTGTAATTCCTTTTTACAGCCCTGAATGTCAGTCATTTAAACAAATAAAACTCACAACACCGCTTGGCAAGGCAAAGAGAGTAGCATTTCAAACTGTGGAACAAAATCCAGAACTTATAAAAATATAGATTTAAAATAATATTAAAAACTCAAACCATAGCCTGAGACCACAAAGCCCAACTCATTAAACCTAGTGGTACTCACTGTAGCAGGGATTTTTTCCAAGTCTAAAGCCTGGAAAATATTAGACGTTGACTTAAAATATCCAAAATAATTTACTTTGTTTATTGTATTTAGTTTATTTAGCTCAAGAAGAGCATTATGGCATCATTTTGACCTTGGGATAAAAGACAGTGCTTTTGCAAAGCTGAAAGATGTCAAAGATTTAATGAGGTCCAAATCTATCCACAGGCTAAGATATTGTCATCCTCTATATATTAATTCTTTCTCACTTTCATATAGTTCCATTTTTCCTTTTCTGGGTTAGATTATCATGGTACAATCAGGGATGCACATTTTGTTGCCATTAACTCTCAACTTTTAAAAATACTGGGGTGAGTTCTGCACAGCTTTTGAAACCTAAATACCATGAAGTAATATTATCAGTATCTGAGTTCTTCGGACTTCTAAGATCATAAGATGTTGAAAGCAGTTAAATCATGGTCCATCTGAAGATTAAAAAAAAGGAAGTTGGAATGGGAAAGATTGGCCTGAATCCCTAACAGCGCAACAGTACCTTAAAGAGGAGCTTTGGACTGCATATTAGATTAATGAGTATATTATCTTCCCATTTTTATGGGACTGAGCTTCCAATTTGGGAAGATTCATCCAATAAATATAGGCATGTGTTTCTCTTTCCTTTCTGTTTTTTGCAAACCTTACCCATAGATACCAATGAAAGACTGAAGATTCAGAATCAGAGTCTGCTTTGAAGCCAAGCCCTTTAACATTGCATAATATAGTACACCAAGGTTGCAACATGAAACCTTTATGAAATTAAAGAGACAAATGCATCCTTTTCCCTTTTACCAGTCCAGGAAGTCAAGCTTCAATTTAACTCTCAATTGGTGATTTTGAGATGTATGCACTTCAGCTCCCATAATTCCTCAGTCAGTTGGCTGGGGAATTCTAGGAGCTGAAGTCTTCACAGCTTAAAGTTGCCAAGTTTGAGAAACACTGGAACAGGACAAAGCTTCCACCTCAGTTTGGCTGGAATCCATCTTAATGTTTTGTTTATGAGCTATGGTTATGAATTTACTATTTCTACATTTTGCATCTCAGGTTAGTTTTACATAGCATCAACCCAAAAAACAGACATGACTGGATGAAATACAGGATTAAATATCACATATATTGGTTCATTTTGAAGTGATTTATTTTTTACCTTCAATTTGCAGTCACTACAAATTGAATTGTGCCCTGAGCATTTATAAAAATGCCGGACACAACAGCAATATCGCTTAGCAAACCCCATATCCTTCCATGGAAGCATTTGTCTCCTAGTTACAGCTGGGTAATATCATCAGCACCAAGCAACCTCGAGGAGAATTATCAATTGGTTACCAAGAAACCTAATGATTTCATCAATAATGTTTTACCAGTTCCAAAGGTCATGGGGAGAACTAATGCCACGAGAAAAACACCTTCCAGAGTGGGCAATATGAGGGCAGCTGTGGAGGATCAGGATTTCATTTCTCATTTATTTAATTGATACTCCTAAATGAGTATTAATTGAGCCACAATGAGAAGATGGTGCTATTTGACAGTGTAAGTGACAGGGTAAAAGTGCCTTTTCCAGAGTGTATATAACCACAGCTAACAATCTCAAAGCGTTAATTCCATTTTATGTCTTTCACATTTAATAGCAAATTTGCCATTTAATCTTTAAGACAGAAGTTACTTATTCTCAATCTACTTTTCACTTGCACAGATATAATCTCATGCCACTCAGATTGGCCTGTGGCATGAAGCACGTCACACTTTCAAATCAGGCCCATTTGTTCATTAGTTCATATCCTTCCTGAGATGCCCTCCTTTACAGATGGCTGATCAGCAATCAACACTAGTTTGTTTCAATCAGAAAAGCAGCCGTAACTTCTCATTTGAAAACAGTTCCTGGAAAAGCACATTAGGGAAAGGCATAAAGCTGGCACTGGGGAAACAACCACTATAACACTAAACCTCTTCCTTCCTTCCTTCCTTCCTTCCTTCCTTCCTTCCTTCCTTCCTTCCTTCTTTCCTTCCTTCCGTATACCCCAAAGAAGTCCAGTCCCTGTTTCTTTTTCTTCCAGGTTCATGTGCTGGCTGATCTTTCAAAAATTGGCATTTGACCAATAAAATACAAATTAGAGGTATAAATAGAAAAGACAAGAAGAAATCAGACAAAGTAGTTGGAATATTTTCCCCATAGACAAATCATTTGTTTAGAAAATTTTTATGATAACCAGTAGGGCCAAAACAGAAATTAAAAATGAAAGAAGGCCTATCATTTACCCATAATCTATTCTTTTACTTGTTGAAAAATATTGTGTCACTATATAAATTGTATTTAGGTCTATATGTCAGCTTCCAATTCTATGGTATATACTGTACATTGAAAGTTTATGCTATTAACATTTCTAAGTCTGTATCTACAGTATGAACATTTTTTAAGGATATTTATTTCCACATAAACTTATTTTCAAAAACAAAATAATCCATACATGCCTGCTAAAGAACCTGAAGTGTTGCAAGAAATTAGGTGGTTTCCAGATATTGACATTACTTTGTTTGGGATGTCTCCTGTCATATTTATTGGGCCTAATAAATCTCTTATTGCACAATATTACTTGGCAGCAAGAAATCCCAGGTCAGTAAGTCAGATTAGGATACTGGAAAACACCCCAGAAGAAGACAACAGAAATGATTTCCATATTATTGCACAAAATATTCCATAGACGTGTCTATGAAGTCACCAACAACCCAGCTCAAATCAGATGAGATTCTTTATTTGTACCCAATACAAGGGGAGGGAAACAAAATAGATGTTGTCATATTGTTGGAATGTAAGATCTATGAATCAAGATAATCTGGATGTGGTCAAACATGAGATGGCAAGATTGAGCATCGACATCTTGGGAATCAGTGAACTAAAATGGATGGGAGTGAGGGAACTTACTATGATGACCACCATATCAACTACTGTGGGAAAGAATCCTTTAGAAGAAATGGAGTAGTCTTCATAGTCAATAAGAGTGGGAAAAGCACTACTGGGGTACAATCTCAAAAATGATAGAATGAATCCAAGGCAAACCCTTCAACAACATAGTAATATACCCCAACCACTGATGCAAAAGAGGCTGAAGTTGATCAGTTTTATGAAGACCTACAACATGTTCTAGAACTCACATCAAAAAAAGATGTCCTTGTCATCATAGGGAATTGGAATGTTAAAGTAGGAAGTCACAACATAACTGGAATAAAAGGCAAATACAAAATGAAGCAGGGCAAAAGCTAATAGAGTTGTATCAAAAGAACACACTGGTCATAACACACACTCTTTTCCAACAACCACAGAGGTGACTCGATACATGGACATCACAAGCTGGTCAACCCTGAAATAAGACTGATTATTTTCTTTGTAATTAAAGATGGAGAAGTTCTATACAGTCAGTAAAAACAAGACCTGGAGCTGGCCGTGGCTCAAATCATGAGCTTCTTATTGCAAAATTCAGGCTTAATTTGAAGAAAGTAGAGAAAACCATTAGGCCATTCAGGTATGACCTCAATGATTTTCCTTATGAATATACAATGAAAGTAAGGAATAGATTTAAGGGATTAGATCTGGTAGGCAGAATACCTGAAGAACCATGGATGGAGATGTGTAATATTGTACAAGAGGTAGCTACTAAAACCATCCCAAAGAAACAGAAATGCAAGAAAGCAAAATGGCTGCCTGATGAGGCTTTACAAAAAGCTGAAGAAAGAAGGAAAGCAAAAGGGTAGGGAGAAAGGGAAAGATAAGCCAACTGAATGCAGATTTCTAGAGAATAACAAGGAGAGATAAGGCCTTCTTAAATGAACAGTGCAAAGAAATAGAATAAAACAATAGAATGAGAAAGACAAGAGATCTCTCAAGAAAATTGGAAATATCAAGGGAATGCTTCATGAAAAAATGGGCATCATAAAGGACAAAATGGTAGGGACCTAAGAGAAGCAGAAGAGATTAAGAAGTGGCAAGAATACACAGAAGATCTATAAAAGAAAGATCTAAATGTCTCTGATAACCACAATGGTATAGTTGCTGACTTAGAGCCAGACATCCTGGAGTGGGAAGTCAAGTGGGCCTTAGAAAGCATTACTAACAACAAAGCTAGTGGAAGTGACAGTATTCCAGCTGAACTCTTTAAAAACCTAAAAGATTATGCTGTTAAAGTGCTGTACTGAATATATCAGTAAATTTGGAAAGCAAGAGAGTTCCAGAAAAAACATCTACTTCTGCTTCACTGACTACATCAAAGCCTTTGATTGTGTAGATCACAACAAACTGTGGCAAATTCTTAAAGAAATGGGAGTACCAAACCACCTTGTTTCCTGAGAAACTTGTATGCTGGTCAAGGAGCAACAGTTAGAACTAGACATGGAATAACGGATTGGTTCAAAATTGGGAAAGAAGTATGACAAGGCTGTATATTGCCATCCTGCTTATTTATCTAATATGCAGAGTACATCATGTAAATGCTGGGCTGGGTGAATCAACAGCCAGAATTAAAATTGCCAGGAGAAATATCAACAACTTAAATATGCAGATGATACCACTCTAATGGCAGAAAGTGAAGAGGAACTAAAGATTCTCTTAATGAGGGTGAAAGAGGAAAATTCAAAAGCTGGCTTAAAACTCAACATTAAAAAAATTAAGACCATGGCAATTGGTCCTATTAATTTCTGGCAAGTAGAAGGGAAAGAAATGGAAGCAGTGACAGATTTTACTTTCTTGGGCTCCAAGATCACTGCAGAGGGTGACTGCAGTCATGAAATTAAGATGCTTGCTCTTGGGAGGAAAGCTATGACAAACCTAGACAGTGTATTAAGAAGCAGATATATCATCTTGCTGACAAAGGTCCGAATAGTCAAAGCTACAATTTTCCCAGTAGAAATGTATGGCTGTGAGAGTCAGGCCATAAGAACTAATGCCTTGGAATTGTAGTGCTGGAGAAAACTCTTGTGAGTCCCTTGGGCTGCAAGGAGATCAAATTAGTCAATCCTAAATGAAATCAACCCTGACTGTTCATTGGAACAACAGATACTAAAGCTGAAGCTCAAATACTTTGGCTACATAATTGGAAGAGAGGACTCATTAGAAAAGACTGCGATGCTGAGAAAGATTGAAGACAAAAAGGATAAGATGGCTAGATAGCATTGATGACGAGGTGGGTGTGGGTTTGTGCAGATTCTGGGAGACAGTGGAAGCCAAGGAGGCCTGTCATGGTGTAGTCCATGGGGTTGCAGAAAGTCAGACAGAAGTTTGTGACTGAACAACCACAAGGCTTGGAGTAACTGACTGAAAAGGACAGCCAACTTTACCTACGCTTTTTATTAGTCCCAATGACCTTCCTTTACTGTCTTCTTCCAAGTATTGTTTTTGAATACTTAAAGAACCATTCCCTGGCTTTAATAGGATAGACCTCTGTTGAGATTGTAACTTAGTTAAGTATAAGCTAACTCCAAACAATTATGACAACTTAATTGACTTATGCACACTTTGTTGGTTTCAGTTTTAGTTATGGGAAGGAAACAGGCCTGGGCAGTCATGCATTCTGAAACTATGAAAAACTGCAGCCCTACAGCTGTACCTTTCTTATCTCCTGTACTTTATATTGGAAAAATCACTGGAGCACTGTATTAACCTTGGATACCTTTGCTTTTAGACTCTTTGCTTTTACTGGCAAGTGTATATGTATAGACAAACAGAGAGAGAGGAAGTATATATTAATATGTCAATTCCATTTTTACTCAATCCAAATGCCCATATATCTGATGAATGCCGCAAAATATTATTTACTACTTCATTTCCTGTCATGTTGTCATTTTTTAAAAATTATATTATACTGGATACATACTGTAACTGAATTTCGAACCCAAAATCATTCCATTGGTTTAATTGCTCTTAGGTGTTAGATAGGAGCAAATTCTCAGTTCCATTGCCTTTTAGCATAACATGTGACTTTTAACTACAAGCTGATTGTTTATAACTGGAATGGATTAATTTTCCTAACCTCATCTGTTCTTGTGGCACTCTCAGGGTTGTGAAAAGGACAGATAAGCATAATGCTATTTTTTGGTTTTGTTTCAGTGTCAATCCCAAGAGTGGACCAATTTCATACCATTTGCTGCTTTCATTACTGTCACAAGGTTGTCATAAGAACTGATAAATTTCAGACTGTTTTTCTTGTCCTCATTACAATCTTAAAGTTGTCATGAGTGTGAATTGATTTTGTGCCATTTTCTGTTCTCATTACAGTCTCTCTATCTTTGTCAGAAGAATGGCTTCATTTGGAGCCATTGCTGTTCCTGTTACATCACTTTGTCACAAGAATAGGGAACATTTGATGGAAACGGAAAGACAGCAGCTCAGCTCAGGAACTGACATTCAGGGATAAGATACTCTTGTGACAGAATTATGTGGCAGAGAATATCCACAAGTGACGACAAGGTTACAATACTCTGGGAAAAAGTGAATCCATGATTCCACCAGCAAAGATATTGCTTCAATCCCTCTACAGCAGCCTTACTGAGTTTGATTGTCTCAAATATGTTAGACTGAAACTCCCATACTTTCCAGCAGGAAACTAATACTACAGTAGACAAAATGCTTAAACACACACAAAAAAAGAATAATGAAACACAGTTCTGTCTCAAAAATGGAAAACTAAAGAATAATTTGAATATTGTCACTATTTTTAAAAAAACTGCAAATGAAGTGCTACTTTTTTTCAGGGAAGGAATTTCCATGAAAGAATTTCAGCATGGCTGACTGAGGAATTCTGAGAATTGAAGTTCACACATCTTAAAGCTGCCAATGTTTGACACACCTGTTCTAAGTAGAAGCTCTTGCGTTTGAAGTACAGCTGCAGTTGTTCAAACCAATGTATTAGCCCAAGATGCCCCCAGGATGAAATTATTCTGAAGATGTGTGGACTTCCCATGCTGGCTGGAGAATTCTGGAAGTTGAAGTCCACACGTCTTTAAGTTGTCAAGGTTGAGAAACACTGCTTCAGTGCCTAAGGCCACCCGTGAAAAGAAAGTACGGAGTGATGGGCTTTCAGCAGAATAGAAAAAAAAACACATTATACCTTGAGCAAACCTTGAACTCACAACATATGATGCATCTTAGTAACAAGCGTTGTGATTAATTTAGAGTCACACTGCATTATCTAAATAATTAGTGTGTAATGTCATTTTATTTCATTTGTACCTGGGAGTAACTAGATTAATTTTGGCAGTTGTATTTCTGAATTTTTAAGTGCCAGAAAAATGAGCAAAATATTTGGCATTTTGTCACTTAATAAACAGATGATTTCATTTACCACATTTCAGATAATCCTGTAAATAATGCAGTTTAACATATGCAGGTATCAAGAAAATGGTACTGTTTTTGCAGCTGTGGGATATCTTTGAAAGTAATGCATTGCAAGCCCACAAATGACTTGTTTTCTTTATATCCTTTATTTTCCATTAGAGATATGGAATATTAGCTTTCCTTATCATGTCATAAATCAAGTATCCACAGTTCTAAACAAGTCTTTTGAAAAGTTAAGTTGTTTCATTTTGTTACTAATCCTAAAAGTTCAAGGGAAGACCTATAGGTCCCAAGTAAAGCATATGCCTTGAATAAAAAGTTCCTAAATTCTATCCATGACATCATCAGATAGGTCTGTGATTGGAAATGTTTATATCTGATATCAGTTATGGCCAGGTTATGCAGAGAAAAACAAAACAAATAGGATAATCTGACCCAGAATTTGGGGAAAACACTGATAAAAGCTACAACACAAGAACAGTAAAAATGGGTTGGGAGATATGAGTGGGTCCAAGAAAGTTAGCCAACATTGGCCATAATAGAATTCAAAGATGTCAGTAGTGGTTTGCTATGTGCATGAAATGTATTGAAGTTTAAGAAGAGATGCTCTCTTGCAGATGTGATTGTGATATCACCAATCCTTGCACTTAGAATCATCACAGAGTCTCCACAGTTATGTGATCTACTGTAGTTTTGGGCACTTTAAAATAGGCAGGAGTTTACAACTACAGTGGAACTTCAGATTGTGAGCACCTCAGTTCATAGGATTTTTGCAAGATGAGCAAAAATTTTTAATAAAATTTAATTTGGTTAACGAGCGACCGTGTGATGAGCTTGTGTGGGAAATATCACAACGGAGCCAATGGTTCTCTTAATCTCAAGTGAAAGTTGTTCAAGAGAAAGAACTCCTGAGATTCAAATTCCAGATTCTCCTTCCAAGCAATCACCCTCCTCTCCTCCCTCTTGTCTCCCTCACGCCAACCAGGACTCTCTCTTCTCAAAATGTAGGAAGATTGGCCTTCCATACGTCTTCCCTGTCACACACACACACACACCCCTCATCACCCGGCACCATCCAGCCTGCTTCCCTCCTGCCCATCTCTTCTCCCCCTCTGATAGCACGGAGGCAGGTTATGATAAGAAACATTTTCAAACCACCCAGGAAAGACATTGCTGAGGGAAAAGGGAAAAGGCTGTTTTGCCTTGAGCGGCGGCCGATCCAACAGGGCCACCGAGACAGCGCCAGCACTGTTTCCTATGGGAAACCTCGCTTTGGTTTTAGAGCAATTTGGACTAAGAGTATTCTTCTAGAATGGATCAGGCTCGCAATCGGAGGCTTCACTGTATCATAGTGTCCCATGGTCACATGATCATTATTTGTGCACTTTACAATCACCTTCTAACAAGCAGGGTCAATTGAGAAACCAGCATAACATTTATTATTGTATTTCCTGCTTTATTTATTTTTATAAACAACTCAAGGCAGTGAATATATTTAACACACTTTCCTCCTCCTATTTTCCCCACAACAGCAACCGTGTGAGGTGAATTGGGCTGAGAGAGAATGGCTGGCCCAAAGTCACTCAGCTGGCTTTCATGGCTAAGGAGGGATTAGAACTCACAACCTCCTGGTTTCTAGCCCAGTGCCTTAATCACTGGACCAAACTAAGTTGTGACACATGATGCCTTGCAAAATAACCATGGGTGATTTGGTTAATGACCATGGTGGAAGTGAGGTGGAAGTCTTCCATGGTCACATGATGTCTTGCTTAATGTATTTGCTGGTCCTAATCATGATTATTAAATGAGGATTACCTATACTATAAAAATAGCCTTAAAGTGAAGTTTTATGCTAAATGTTTGCCATAAAATTCTCTAACTCTGCGTGGAATCCTCAGTGTATGAATGAACATTTGTTCAGGAACCATTCAAAATTATAGCAGTGCTGAACAAAGGGACTTACTATCTGTGCCCAAAGTTACAGCCTTTGCAATATCCCCCCAGTCACATGATAAAAATGTGGGTGCTTGGCAGGACATCCACATTTACAAATGCAGGGGCACTGCAACTCCAATCCCCCACCCTCCGACTTGCCCCCTGATCTCAGTCATTCACCTGGCCCACCAAAACAAGCAAAGCTGCCTAGATCTGGGAAGCCTCACTATGTTTTGGTCTCTGCAAACTGCAGCCTTCTTACTGAGACTCCCTCATCTCGTTCTCTAAGTAGGCTATTTTCTCACGGTCCTTTAGATGCTTTCTTCTTCAAATGGCAGGATTTGGAGGAGGCTTCCCAAGGTGCCAGGATGCCTGGACTTCAGCCATTGAGCAAAGCAGTTAAGAATCACTTTGCTCAATGACCAAGATTCCACTCCAAGTGTGGTTATAAACTATCTGTACTATTTTTGTTTATGTCTAACACTTTGTGTATAAAATTCCCATAGTATTAGTATGAAATCATGATTATGGTTAGATTGTAAATTACTATCAGGGTTTAGATTAAGATGACTTTTTGCTTTGTCGAACAGAAGAATGACAACACACAGCTCCAAGGAAATTGTCCAGTAGGATGGCCAAAGCATCTCACTCTAGACATGATTTTTTTAAAACCAGCTTAAAGTCAAGGCATTATGACAAGAGAGAAGTTCAAATCTGAAATGCCCTAAATCCTATTTTAATATGGATTAAGGACTAGCCCCATTTTAGATTGAACTCTGAACCTTTTAACTTGAACCTAATTTAAAATAGGTTATACAGCCATCCTCTGGAATAACTTTTTCTTAATATATCTATCTTTCCACCTTTCTTGCAAAGTGGAGAAAGAGAGTGATGATAAAGACTCCCTTCCATACCAGAGAACCTAAGAAATATTTTATTAGCTGCTGCCCACAGCTAAGGGCTTATGTGGCCTGTAGTTAGTTCACCAATTTCACACTTGAGAACTTCAAGGATTCCTGCCTAGATACTCTCTGGATTTAATAACATTAATGTTTAATTAGTTGTTAATTTAATTTACTAATTTATCTTAGTATTTCATATAAGTATTTCACGCTCACTCCTTCTGCTCTCCTCCTCAAAAAAAGGAGACTTGGATATCTGTCCCAATAACTTTGTAAAGAAAAATCAGTAACCTCTGTGTTTTCC
>JANHZU010005289.1:316387-329872 GCA_032468055.1 Acrochordus granulatus | reverse complement strand
CAGTGATCTTGGAGCCTAAGAAGGTGAAATCTGCCACTGCTTCCATTTCTTCCCCTTCTATTTGCCAGAAAGTGATGTGACTGGCTGCCATGAACACAGTTTTTTTAATATTGAGTTTCAAGTCAACTTTTGCACTCTCCATCAAGAGGCTCTTTAGTTCCTCTTCACTTTCTGCCATTAGAGTGGCATCATTTGCATATCTGTTGTTGATATTTCTCCCACTAATCTTAATTCCAGCTGGTGATTCATCAAGCCTGGCCTTTTGCATGATGTACTCTGCATATAAGTTAAATAAGCAAGGTGACAACATACAGCCTTGTACTTTTTTCCAATTTTGAACCAATCAGTTTTTCCATGTCTGGTTCTAACTGTTGCTTCTTGACTAACATACATGTTTCTCAGGAGACAGGTAAGGTGGTCTGGTACTCCCATCTCTTTAAGAATTTGCTACAGTTTGTTGTGATCTGCACAATCAAAGGCTTTAGTGTACTCAGTGAAGCAGATTGGAACTCCCTTCCTTTCTCCATGATCCAGCAAATGTTGGCAATTTGATCTCTAGTTCCTCTGCCTTTTCAAAACTCTGTTTGTATTTCATATAGTTCTCAATTCACATATTGCTGAAGACTAACTTGTAGTATCTTGAGCATTTGAATTTGAACATTCTTTGGCACTGCCCTTTTTTGGGATTGAAACATAAACTGACTTTTTTCAATTCTATGGCCACTGTTGAGTTTTCCAAATTTGCTGGCATATTGAGCACAACAATTTAACAGCATCTCCTTTTAGGATTTTCAGCTGGAATACCATCATCTCCGCTAGCTTTTTTGTTAGTAATGTTTCTTAAGGCCCACTTGACTTTACACTGTAAGATGTCTGGCCTTTGGTCAGCAACCAAATCATCATGGTTACCAGGGACATTTAGATCTTTCTTGTCTAGGTCTTCTGTGTATTCTGGCCATCTCTTCTTAATCTGTTTTGTTTCTGTTAGGTCCCTGCCATTTTTGTCCTTTATCCTGCCCATCTTTGCACAAAACATTCTGTTGATATCTCCTATTTTCTTGGAGAGATCTCTGGTCTTTTTCAGTCTATTGTTTTCCTCTATTTCTTTGCACTGTTCATATGGTCTTCTTATTTCTCCTTGCTGTTCTCTGGAAATCTACATTCAGAAGGGTCTGTTTTCCCTTTCTCACTTGCCTTTTGCTTTCCTCTTTCCTCAGCTATTGTAAAGCCTCATCAAATAGACATTTTGCTTTCTTGCTTCATTTTACTTTGGGATGGTTTTAGTAGCCACTTCCTGTGTGTGTTACACACCTCCATCTATAGTTCTTTAGGGACTCTGTCTACCAGATCTAATCCCTTTATTCCTCACCTCCACTGTATATTCATAAGGGATATCATTGAAGTTATACCTGAACAGCCTAGTGGGTTTCCCTAATGTCTTCAGTTTAAGCCTGGATTTTGCAATAAGCAGCTCATGATCTGAGCCACAGTCAGCTCCAGGTCTTGTTTTTACTGTCTGTATTGAACATCTCCATCTTTGGCTGCAAAGGAAATATTCAGTTTGATTTCAGGTTGACCATCTGTTGATGTCCATGTGTAGGGTCACCTCTGGGATTGTTGGAAAAAAGTGTTTGCTATCAATATGTTCTCTTGATAAAACTCTTGTTAGCCTTTGCCATGCTTTATTTTGTACTTGCCTGTTATTCCAGTTATCCTTGATTTTCTATTTTAGCATTCCAATCCCCTATAATGAAAAGGATATATTTTTTTGGTGTAAGTTCTAGAATGTGTTGTAGGTCTTTATAGAACTGATCAATTTCAGCCTCTTCAGCATCAGTGGTTGGGGCATAGACTTAGATTACTGTGAAGTTGCATGGTTTGCCTTGGATTTGAACCAAGATCATTCTGTTGTTTCTGAGACTGTACCCTAGTACTGCTTTTCTCACGCTTTTATTGACTATGAGGGTTAATCCATTTCTTCTAAGGGATTCTTGTCCACAATAGTATAGTGGTCATCTTTATTAAATTTGCCAATTGCTGTCTATTTTAGTTCACTGATTCCCAAGATATCAATGTTCAATCTTGACATCTCATGTTTGACTACATCCAGCTTACCTTGATACATAGATCTTACATTCCAGGTTCCTATGCAATATTGTTCTTTACAGCCCTTAACTTTCCTTTCACCTCCAGAAACATTCACAGATAAGCATCCTTTTGGCTTTGGCCCAGCCATTTCACTCTTTCTGGAGCTACTTGTAATTCCTTCCGACCTGAGGGGTTCATCTTCCAGTGTCCTATTTTTTAGTCTTTTGTTGCTGTCCATGGGGTTTTGTTTTTGTTTTGGCAAAGGTACTGGAGTGGCTTGCCATTTCCTTCTCCAATGGAGTCCTGTAGCCCATCTTTCAACAGATATCCAGGAACACCAACAACATCTAGCACAGTCCTTGTTAACCTGGGCAACGACTGAGCCTGTATGGATTTCTGTAAATTATGTCTCATATTTTTATGGAAGGGAGACACTCTTTGTCTGGTTCTTCTGATGAGATATATCCAGTATGGATGAACCTCTGGCGTAGCTCTCATCTTCTTCAGAGGATACAAGCCCCCAACCACACCAGGGGGGTGCCTCACTGGGAAAAAGGGTTTGGTGCTTGTATTTTTTAAGCCATTCACAGCTATTACAGTAGTTCTGCCAAAGTATACTCTGTATGTAAGCTTTAGTTAAAATAACTATGCTTTGTCTTATTCCCTTAAACTTTAATAGCAAATCAGTTTACCATAAAAATCAATACATGGTAATTGCAGTAAATAATTATAATATCCCAGGTTCTTTATGTTTATAAGACAAGCAAGACTATTAAATACATTCCTTCATTTCCAGAGGCTTGATCAGAGAACCACATTAACTGATACTGAAATAAACAAACAGTTCCACTACCTTAGTGACACTACTTAAAGGCCTATCCTTGATCACTACTTGTTGAATCTCTGATATGTGAAATCATCTGGAATAGGAACAAAGATCTCAACAATCGAACAAGTTCACCTTCAAATACTCTTTACATGCCTATTCTTCTATGTAAACTCATGATCAGATCAGAAATCTGGCAGTTTATGCCTGTTGCCCAGCTTTAACTTAGAAACTCTGTTGCAATCTACTGGAAGCTGGTAACACTCAGGGGTATGCAAAACATTTCATATTCAGCTTATTTTAAATTTCAAGTATTTCTGGCATGCTCAGAACAGCACTGGAACACTTTCAAGAAGATCAGAACAACCTGTTTTGAACTTGGAACAGTTGCTTCAAATGTTTCAAATGCAAACATTTGTATACTGCTAATTAATATATGTCTATGCTAACAAATTTAGTTTGCATGCTGTATGGAAACTTAGAACATTTTAAGTAATAGATTTCATCCAAATGAAAGTTTAGGTCTCAGCAAAATGCCTTCATCTCCAAATATGAACAGGTGCAATCACTTTCTTATAGCACAGATAATATGTATTTTGGCCATTTCCTAATACATATACATAATGTCCTCTATTGTAGGAGAGAGGCTGGCAGAGCCAGAAGAAAAACAAGGCATCTGTTTAGAATCTTTATGTAGACATAAGAGGATGAGGTCCAACCCCCTTGATCACCACTTCCTTGAAGTCCATTAGCTGTTATCTATTTTCACCCAGGTGCAAACCCTCAAGTTAAGAAGATTTCTGTACATAGACTTTTAGCAATAAATTAGTTGATTTGAAACTTAGTGTGTGGACTTGGCAGCTTGTGCCCAACAGCTATGCATTCTTTTTGTGTATGTGCAATTATTTCCAATGCAATTCCCACAGAGGAAACCATTACTGGCACACCCTTTTATATTATTCAAATATTTAAGGCTGAATACTTATACAAATTAGAACCACTCCCACTTCAGAGTGACTCTGCACCCCCACCCCACTGGATCCACTGAATGCAGTGGAGGGTGATTTATGAATTGAATTATGATTTGTAAGTAGACATATATTTGAAACTATGGCTAATACAAGGAAAAAAATCTATTTAAGAGGGAAAACTGGACGAACTATGTATTCACGAGTTTATTTGGATACTGCAAATGTTTTTAAGCTAGTTCTACATCTGCATCATGACAAAGTTTATAAATTAGTTTTCTTTCTCCTGATATCTTTCTGATGGTTGGACCATCACTCGTGTAAATTCCTTTGACTAAGCTGACAGGAAACTATGAGGTTGCATTTCAAATAATCTGAAATGGCAGGTATTGTAACTGTTTAAAAGAATAATGTGGTCAATGCATAGTATGGACATTTTTAAAATATAAAATCTATTGGAAATTAGAAATAACAAATACCCATTCAAGAGCTTCAGAGAAACAAAAAAAAAAACTCTGAAGAAAGTGGTCCTCAAAATCATTACATAAAGATATATGATTTACAAAAGAGGACAGTGTCCTCTTTCAAATTGCTGGATGACAAAAAGTAAACACAGAAAAATGTGTTGAAAGCAAAAATAATCAGTACTTTTCTTAAAAGAAATACAGTAAATATAGACAAAGAGAAAGACGCACAGTGTATGCACAGTCTGTGGAAGACTTACATTTTTTTTATGTGGGCCTTGAAAGGGCCACGCAGCTGATCAAAGTTTCTGTTCATAAGAATGGCTACTTTCTTTAACACTAAAACATAGATACATGCATTCATATATACATATAAACATTACTGAAAACTGTTTTATTCAAATCACCAAATTATTCCCTTACTATCGATCACTAATTCTATTGGCAATGCATTAAATAACAATTGTAATGCTAAATGTTCTAACCTATATTACACATATGAATTATTTTCTAACCAGAAAATCCAGAGAATTATTTATTCCATAGCAGAATCATTATCTTGCCATTTATAAGAATTGATTCGGTTGTTAAAAGGCAGTGATGTCAAGTCACAGACTATAACATAAAAAAATTAAATCACATACTAATAAGACTCATTACAATAGGAAGAAGTATTAATAGTGCCAAGATTGTTTTCTACACAGAATTTTCAAAGAGAATTAATACTTAAATAAGTCTTATTTGTTTCTTGATTGTCTTACTCTTGGGCCTTGAATGCACAAATATTCAATAACAAATTAAATAAAATGCCTATATCACTCAGTGCTCTAAGGAATATACATATTTACTGCTGAAAAAAAAGAAACAAAAACAGGGTGGATGCAATAAATAGAACTCTGTGGCATTATCTTTCATTAGATTAACATGGTTTCCGAATCTGGATTTGGCTATCCCAAATAAGTGAAAAGCATTATCTTATTTTTTAAGCCAACTATTTTGAATTTAACTATGTATTGTTTTTTAAACATATATACATACAGTTGTTTATATAAAACAAAATCGTTTAATATTTAAAAGAACTATTTAATAGTGATGTAGACATTAAGGTTAAAGATATTTGGCCTCTAATTAATGAAATCTTGACGCTGTACTATCAAATTTGTCAAGAAAAATAATTGGAAGCCAATGAGTGTCCACTACAGAATATTATTTGTAGCTGGGATGCTCAGATCTTAATGCTCAGACAATCTGAGGAACAGTTCAGATTTTCCAAAGCATAGATTTTTGATCTAGCGAGATAATTTTTCAAAAATTAGCATCATCACTTGAAAAAACATAGTTCTTTGTTTACACTGATACATCTTATTTTTTTATCATGCATCCAGTCTAAATATTTATTTGCTGGTGTAAATGTTGGGGCAAAAAGCAGATCTTTTGTGGAAAAACAGATGCCAAAACACCACCATTCCTCAATTATATTAACACCATGTTACTTTCATAAAGAATCCAAGACAATCAAGTTACTTAATGTCTGAGTAGAATTGTCCACCAATCCACATCAGTCCACCAATTACAGCAGTGTGTATGTTTCATATGCCCTTCCATGTACTGTGGACTCTTACAGCTTTCTCACCTGAGAAGCAAACATCTGAGATGCTCCTTCAGAACACCCTTTTAACATGTGCAGTGCATACTGAATGCCTGGGTTTCCATGTGCTAATTGTTACAGCCTTCATAGCATAAAACACTAAAAGCAGCTCATTGTGACATCTGCACTAGATATTTGTCCTGATGTGACAGAACTTAGTTTTTCCTCAAAATCACTATTTAAAAGATACAGGCCTGCCTTCTTGTAGCCTAAGTAGAAACTAATGTCAAAACTCTGGAGAAATATTACAGCTGGGATGGATAGCTGCGTGATGTAATGATGACAAATTATTGGAATTTGAAGGAACAGACGTGTTGGTGGGAAGACAGCATTTTTATTTTCAGAGCTACCTTGTGATTTTCTAATCTGTATCAGAAAATAATATGTTTAGTATTTTAATAGTATGCCTTTTGATAATCAACAAGTTTGTCCTAGTTCACATAACAATAGATGTTATAGAATAGAAACTATTTTCAGAGTGTAAGCCCCGAGACATCTAGAGAAATGAAGTTTGAGGAAGTAGGATGCTTTCTAGCTTAACATCCTGCACATTGTGCTGACTCTCAGTGTCAATGACCTTCATGAACATCATTCCTTATGTAGTTGTATCATTTTATCCGCTCTTTACGGAAGAAGCTAAGAATTAAAAACTTACTGTGTCTATTTGCTGTCATCTAGTGATTCTCTGGATATTTGCAGCCAGATAAGGCCCTAGTTTCAACATGCTTCTAAATGTTTTTCATGAAAACACTAAAAAATAAAAACAGATGCATGTCTGCAAGCCAGATCTGATATGATCATACGAGAGTCAAACTACACTGAATACTTCATTGAAGTATTTTATTTTTTCCTCTTTTTTGTAAAAAAAAAATTAGCACAGGACAGGGAAAAGATCAGATGAAGATATTGGCCAATGAGATAATTTAACCTTTTCAATACATGCATGCATCCATACTCACATACACAACAAACACACAGGTTCACCAGGAGGTTGAACCAGGAGGTTGAAGATACAAATTTGGTAATAAATTCTGCCCCTGCCTTAAATATGAAATTATATCAGGAGTTCCAACAATCCCAGTATTACCTCAAACTACCAGAGCAAGCTATGCACCAGGACCAGATATTTTCAGCCTTCCAATATATTTAATATTGTAGCATTATGGATGCTTTCTTACATATAATTTCAAAACTTTTTTAAGCATTTCAATATACAAGTAAAAATCTTATATGGCTTGGTGCACCTATTTCATTGCCATGAACATTCAGAATTTAATTAATCTTCAGCAAATGCTACACCTATTCTTTTCAAATGTACTGTGTGAACAAGTCATTAAGCAGGCCATCTTATTAGGAACCTTTCAACCATTAAAAACATGCTGAATTAGATTCTGAGGGCTGTTTCTCAAATTACATTTCTTAAAAAAAATGTATATCAATTCACCGTATAAATCCTGCTATGTCCTTTTCTCCCAATTAGAAAAATAAACAACTAGTTCTGAGGAATGACAAGAGAATATTGAGATTGAAAAAGAACACATTTTTGTATTGTCCTTATCGGAGAATATACAGCATAGAGATGTGAATCTGTACTGGATTTGAGAAGGAACAACTTCAGGAAATTGAAGTAACAAAAGAAGGTATTCTAGGATAACTTGAGAGGATATACAGTAACATGTTTAGTGGTCTTCACCCCAAGTGTACTTTAAAAACTGAAATGTGAAATTACTCTCATAGTGAAATATTTAACTTTTCCCCCAGAAAATACTTATTTCCAGAGGACTAGAATGTTACCAATATGATACCAATTTTTAAAAAGGGAACTGAAGAAAATTACAGGCTGGTCATCTTAATTATATAGAAATCACATAGAACAAGCACGGCAGAAGGAAAATTACCATAGGATAAGAAGCTTTATGCACATTTGTGAAATGCCAACTAATTAAAAAAGAGAAAGCAAAGGATAGAGATAAATCAGTAATTTTATCAGTGAAAAAAAGCAGCAGTGTCACACAAGAGCTGGATTTAGACAGGTGCTTCTTAACTTTTCATAAATGGTTTTCACTTGATGGTAAACAGTGACCTGGCCAAGTTTTGGAAGACAGTGAAGTATTCAAAATGATAAAAAACAAAAGTAACATGAAAAAAAACTAACAAGTTCTCTAAATGGATAAACCAAATGTCTAATGCAGTAAAATTTAAGCAAATATAAATTGATCACAGAGGAGCAAAAACTGTACCATTAAGAAACAATAAAAGGGACTCAGCTCCTAGTTGCAGACAGCATGCTTCCAAATAGAGTGCAGGAAACAACTGTAGCAGAGCAGTATCTCTTCATCTCCCACTTCTGGGCAGCTCAGAGGTAGTTGGCTACTCTGAAAAATAAAGTTTTGCCCTCGGATGCCAGATCGATCAGGAGTGTTCATGTGTAACAGTCATATGTATCTATAAAGCAGTATCGAGCGACCTCAGGGGCTATAGTATTTATGCTTATTAAGAAACAGGAGAAGCAGTGTGAAAAAGGTGCAAATATGAGTCCGAATCAATAACTGAATCAAATTTAATTGAATAATTAATTCAATTGAATCAAAATAAAGGAATCTGAAGATAAAAGTGAGGAACCAAACCAACTTCCATTACATTGGTGATAACAAATACACTTTTCCAACAACCCAAGAGGTGACTCTACATGTGGACATCACCAGATGGTCAACACTAAAATCAGATTAATTGTATTCTTTGCAGCCAAAGATGGAGAAGCTCAATAGGTCAGTAAAAACAAGACCTGGAGCTGACTGTGGCTCACATCATGAGCTTCTTATTGGAAATGTAGGCTTAAATTGAGGAAATTAGGAAAACCCACGAGGCTGTTCAGGTATGACTTCAATGATATCCCTTATGAATATACAGTGGAGATGAGGAATAGATTTAAGGGATTAGATCTGGTGGACAGAATGCCTGAAGTACTATGGATGGAGGTGGGTAAGACTGTATCAGAGATAGCTACTAAAACCATCCCAAAGAGAAAGGATTTGCAAGAAAGTAAGAGGCTGTCTGATGAGGCTTTACAAATAGCTATGAAAAGAAGGAAAGTGAAAGGAAAGGAAAGGAAAGGAAAGGGAGAAAGGGAAACTTATATCCAACTGAATGCAGATTTCCAGAGAATAGCAAAGAGACAAGGCCTTCTTAAATAAACAATACAAAGAAACAGAAGAAAACAATGGACTAAGAAAGTCTAGAGATCCCTTCCAAGAAAATTGGAGGTATCGGGGAAACATTTCCTGTAAAAATGGGGAGGATAAAGGACAACAATTGTAGGGACTTAACAAAAGCAGAAGAGATTAAGAGGTTCCAGGAATACACAGAAGACCTCTACAAGAAAGATCTAAATGTCCCTGGTAACCATGATGATGTGGTTGCTGACCTAGAACTAGACATCCTGAGTGTAAAGAATGTTCAAACTACCATACAATTGTGCTCATTTCACATGCTAGCAAGGCTCTGCTCAAAATACAAGCTAGGCTTCAGCAGTATGTGAACCAATAATTACCAGATGTACAAGCTGGGTTTCAAAGAGGCAGAGGAACTAGAGATCAAATTGCCAACATTTGCTGGATCATGGGAAAAGCAAGGAAATTCCAGAAAAACATCTACTTCTGCTTCATTGATTATGGGAGGCAATGCAGAACAGCGACGCCTGGCATGCTATAGTCCATGGGGTTGCAAAGAGTCGGACATGACTGCAAAGTTAGTATGATCCTGGTTTGGAATAAATAATTCATGCCCGAAAAGAAGCACCATTAACTCTCAAGTCAGTTTTATTTTACTAATACCCAATCTGAAAATGGCTGTCTGTGAAAAAGATATTTCTCAAGATTGTGACATGTACCACCTTACCACCTTGCCCATGTGCATATGATACTAACCTGTATTTATAAGAAGACCTGCAGAAGACTAGGATGCAGAATCCCTTGAAAGGCTTGGAGTTGTTTTTCTTCTTCTTTTTGCTATATTCCTTTCTTAGACTAAGGGGCTATATTTGCCATTTTATTTTGGCTCAGGTGCCATATGCTTAAACCATCCCATCAGACATTGAGAGCAATTCAGGCTCACTGGTGTGTGAAAGCATTTGCATTTCCAGCTGAAGAGTCATGCTTTCTGAAAGTGCTGGAAGAGGCTATTAGTCTTCAACAGGTTTATTTCTTTAATGCTTATTCATTTAAGAGTGATTGATAATCATTGCCTCTTTAAATACTTTAAACACATTACTAAGAAATTCTGTGATTACATGTTTACTCTTTCCACCTACTTCCTTTTTTATGCATCAGATCAATAGTGCCACTTGTTCTTCCTCAAAACCAAATGTTAATTGGGGCTTTTTGATGCAATATTTGTTAAAAGCTATCTTTAATTTGCATGCAATTGGGTCTATTACTCCATCTAGAGAAAATTGAATTACACCATTTTTTTCAAGAGGAGCAATCTTGATTTTTTGTTTTGTTTTGTTAAACTACTCACAGAGTATGGACGTAATGGTTTCATTTGGCAGATTTATTTTTAATACAAAATCCTTTTAAGAGGTTCCAGTGTAATGCACACATCTTCAAGAATCTATGTAAAGTGAAAATCATAATAAGGAAATAATGAATTTCGTCTTGTATTTAGAGAAGATTCAGATTTTGCAATGGAAACTACTCAATATGTGACAGACTGTGACTATATGCCTCTAACATGAGAGAAAGATTAACTTCTGCCTTAACTGCACAAGACAGTACAGCCTATATCTTGAATAATACTTCAGACGGCTCTTTCTTCCTGTTCCTTAATATTAATTGAATTCTTAATTAGAACACTATCAATATTTTTATAATAGGCACAGAAAATCATACATTTACAGTATATACATTTGGGACGTCTGTTGCCATACTGTTGGCTGATTATTTGATTTGAACTATTTTCAAATTACTATAATGTGATTATGTGAATTGTAAAAGAACCTATTTTAAAAGAGGGCTGCATCTAAGCATTGTGAATATAATTCCCTTATCAACTAGCAGCACTCAGAGAGAATAGACATCTCCTCAGACTACAAACATTTCCCATCTACATTTCTTGTCTGATGTACAACTCTTGATCACATACAGAACCCAGCATCTCTCTTTGCAAGAAAGAGAAAGACAGTTTCTTTTAAAACTAGGGGCAGAATTCTAGTTGTGAACTGAGGCCAATAAAAATAGGAACCTAACATAATTCTCAGATAAAGCTGGGAAATTTCCATGATTTTGAAAGAGTCTAGGTAATTGAAAAACAAGGAATATCCATTTCAAAAGTGTTTTAACTCTGAAGAATTAGGTAAAATATTTAGCCAAGAAACTTTTTTATTTACGTTGCTACAGTTCAACATACTTATTGATCTATAAAAATTATGAATTTAACATATAACCTTGTTCTTTTATTCCTCTGTGAGGCTGTATAAGAAACATATTTTTTTCTTTAGAACTTTCTTCTAATCTCTCATATTAATTTAAATTATTTAACTAGCCAGGAGATATCACTGTTAAAATTGCCTTGCTTTTTTGAATTTTTGTTTTTCAGCTGCCAGAAAGGCAATACAAATTGTGAGAGCCCCATATCTCTTACAAGCTGGAATTAACAGAAGATTCCAGGTGAGTGCCATCTGAGGTCACAATAAGAAGTACTAAGCTGCTACCCCAAAACAGGAGGCAGGGCTAGAGAGTTTCTGGGAGAGAAGCACATCGTACCCTACAGACCCAATTGGTCCACTGCACTATCGATTTCAAATCAACAGATAAATGTAACAATCCTCAAGGCCTTATTTGGGTGGATAAAACAATAATTTGTAGTAAAGTGTCAGATTTCAGCTATAAATATTATTTTGAATAGATTGCTTTTACTCATTCTTCTCTTCCCAATACATATTTTACATTTTAGATGTATTAAAATATTGTCATCATGGACAGGGCAAAAAATTGTCTGGATTTATTACTAGACCTCTGGGCCATCTGCCCTAGAGCAAAGATTTTTGACTCCCATTATTTACCAATAACAAGAAATGACTCCTTTCTTCCCACATATGAATCTTAAATTAATTACTCAAATGAAGGAAGCCCTAAAAGAGTCAATTTTTGTTAGGCTTCCACTAAACAGAACTTGCCAGTGTCTCATAGCTAAATCTATATTTCCTAGGCATGATTAGGCAGAAGACTCACAGACATAGCGTGGCTAGATAAGAATGTTTATTATGAGCAAGAATGAAGCCCAACAAAATAGTTCACTGCTAGCATAGTTTCTCCTCATATTTCACTCTCTATGTACTATTTAGTTTATTGTACACTGACCAGGGTCTAATAATGAGGTGATTTACAAATATTGTAAAAAGATAAATAAATATTCAAATCTGCCCCACCTTTGCTGAGAAAGTACCCTATCTTGAATTAATTCTCTTGTTCACCTAAATGGGAAGTGACGGTGGGGTAGAAGTTCACAAGGAAGGATTCCTATACCTTGTGGAATAATGAAAAAACTAATGTATTGATAGAAGAGAATATTTGTAGCTCAGGGTTGGAATGTGAGGTCCTTGGTGTTTTCTGAGCTTTGTTATTGCTCCATGAATACCAACTAGCAATCAGAAGAAATGATGAAAACTTCCTAATTTCTGAACACATGGGCAGACTAAACCATAGTTTCAATTGGGAATGTAGACCAAGACAAGTCTAAAAATGCTAGAGAATTTCCAGAAGCTTGGCACTCAGACAAATCAGCCATTAACAGGCACATAGAGATAAACATCTACCCACCATTAAAAAAAATCAACAGCCAACAACCAATATCCAGATAATCAGGGATTAACATCAAAATTAACACTAAACAAACAATCAAGAAGTAAACAATACCTCAATCAAGGAACTACCAACTCACAACAGCCTAGAACCACGAAGAACATTCCCACCAACACTGACAAAGCAAGTCGCTAGTATATAAAAAGACAGCAAACTCTACTTCCTTCTAGCACTAGTGATGTCACCTAGTTTGGTAATGAAACCTCTACAAGAAAACAATCAGGTCTAGAGAGCACAAGGACCTCACAAACAAATGTATCTTTGTGATGCTGGAAACTGCAGTCAAAAGGATACAGGTCAGATGTGTAGTGTCATCGGATGATAAACTTAGCATTCAGCTTCTTAGTTGGTTATTTGGGAGAAACATGGGAGAAAGTCAGATGCGATATCCAAACAAAATGGAAGGGGGGGAGTTCCTGGTGATAAAGGTCAACAGAATACTTGTAGGAAGTGATGCTCCTTAAGAGAGTGATCAGTGAATTGAAGTTCTTGGAGAAAAAAGGTGGTCCTGGGAAGGGTGATCATTGAGAGGCATTAAGCAGCAGTATCCCCCTAGTGAGACACCACCTTGCTGTGGTTGGGGGGCTTGTGTGCTCTGAAGAAGATGAGAGCTCTGCCAGAGGTTCAACCA
>JANHZU010005289.1:297698-313209 GCA_032468055.1 Acrochordus granulatus | reverse complement strand
AGAATACTATTATAGTCTTCAGAGGGTTAAAAACTGACACTACAGGGTTCTGTGACCTTTATTGTCATGGCAACTTTGTAATTTTAGAATGTCTTTTTGTTATTGTTCTTTGTGTCTTTCTTTACGGCTAAATTAATGTCTCTCAATAGTGTCTCCCACTATAGTCTACAAAGGATAGCTTAACATCAAGGACAGATGTTGAAAATAAAGGTCAGACTTTGACTCACAGAAAAAGAAGAGGGGGGGAAGGAAAGGGGAAAAAAGGTTTTAAAAACATGCACAGATCAGACAAAGAGCATATAAATATAACTACAAAACGTATGTAAGAAAAACCAAGCTCCAGATAGGCAGTTCAGCAACAAAAGTAAGACTGATTTCAGAGGCTCAGGTCAGGCCTAGTGCAGTACTATGAAGTTTAGTGCAATGTTCCTGTGGTCACTTGCATACCTGGTTGCTTACCTGGACGCTAATGTTTTTCTAACTCAGTCACATAGATCAGATGGTCCTCAGGGGACTTCCCATGTGTTTTACTAAGGTGCAGTTTGACTGCATGCTTGCTTGCAAAAGTTCGATTACAGAGCTTACATTGGAATGTGGAGCCCAAGTCCTCCTCAGCGATTCCAAGTGAGCCTAAAGTCTTATTTGAGAGGACCTTGGAAACATTCTGCTGTTCTTGTATCTGATTAAGTGGCAATTTGGACAGATCCTTCAAACTGAACCCTAAATGTGTCTCCAAGTGACTTATATATGTGGAAGCAGTCCTGAATTGAGAGGCACAATCATTGCAGAAGAAAACTGGATGACCTGTATCCAAATTCTTTAAAAACTTAGTTCCACCTGTCCTCCTTAACTGATACTTCACATTGGCCAGCCAGTGGCTAATTGTGGTCATGGAAAGACCAGTAAACTTCGAGATATGAACCCGCTCTTGTGGGCCTAAGTCCGACATAATGTATTTGCCTTCAGGCGTCTCCCTTAAACTGGAAGCAAATTGGGCTTGAAGGATGAGAAGATGCTGAGGGTTCCAGTTTGACTGCCTACCCTTCCTCTTGTGTACTGGAGACAGTTCATCCAAAGCCTCTTCAAAGCTACTTCCATCTGCATCAGATTTTTCTGACACAGAAGATGGAGTTGAAGACTTGGGAGTCAAGCGCCCTGTGAGGTTCTTTACCATGTCAGAAATATCCATTAGGGCACTTTCCCTTAGAGGAGATGAGACAGAATCAGTCACAGTGGAAATCAGTGGTTTGGTTTTGGACTTTGTTAAATCAATAGGCTGATCGCTGTTCTCATAATAGTACCGGTCAATACTCTCAGCTTGCTTGGCCGGAGCTGTGGGGTAAATTGGTTTGTCCAACATGCTATTACTAATTTTATATAACATGGCCAAAGGATCCAAAGAAGGACTTATGGGATTAGAGACTTTACCTAAGTGGGTATTCATGATGGACTGCAAAGCACTCAGTGGATTAATGAATGATTGCTCTGGTGAATGGTCTGTAATGATACCCAAGTTATTACAGCCATTTGTGACTTTTGCTTTAGGTGGTTCAGTACCATTAAGTGGATGTGGGTCGGCTAGAACATCCTTTTTGACCTTCTGAACCTCAGCTTCAGGACTCTGTTTTGGCTGCTGTGGCTGCTGTGGCTGCTGATGTAGTTGCTGTTGCTTGTTGCTTTCCTCCGATTTTGGAAAATCTTTGCTTTCCTTAGGAGCAGGGGACAATGGCTTCACTGGAGAACATTTTTCTTTTTCTGAAGGCTTTTCTTCTTTTTTAATATTGATTTTTCCCGTGACCTTCTCTACTAGTTCTTCCATGGCAGAGACATTACTTTTATGAGGAGGGGGTGTCAGATTGCCTGGTGAATGGATTAGCGCATTGTGTTCCTAAGACAATGATTTTATACTGCTAGCATATGATGGCTGAATCTGAACACTCTGCACAGTTGGCTGAAGGGATTTAACAGTTCCTGGAAGCTGATAAGCAGCATGAATGCTAGGATAGCCTCCCCAGGAAGGTGCTCCATTCTGAGCTTTACTTATAGCTGTGGTCACTGTGTTCTCCAAAGATTTCAATATATCTATTCCACCTTTTGGACTTTCATCTAGGTCCTCTTCTCTGAGATACTGATATACAGTTGTTGGCTCAAATTTTTCTGCAGAATCCTCATTTTCTTCTTTAATTTTTTTGTCTGTTTCAGTAACAATAACCTTTTCTTTTTCTGGCTCCTTCTTTTCTTCAGAAGTTGTAGATCCAGCAGGAGAATCTGGCTGCTTTTTAATGTTTGTAGCTGGTAATCTTGTATGAGTGGTAGGTGGCAAAGGTATGGACTGTATTTTTTCTTCTACCACAGGGTCCAGTACTAGCTGTTTTCCTTTCTTGGAGGCAGAATTAGTTACTTTCAAAAAATGTCCTGTAACCATCATGTGAGCGGTAAGCTGCTGCAAAGTGTCATGAGAACTACCACATTCCATACATTTTAGTATTTGAGCTTTGCGGGCCTCAAACTGCCAAGTGTAGCTAGCACCATTTTGATAGCCATAGCGATTATTGGGAGTTACATATGGATTGGCTGTTTTCTGATCCTTTGCTGCTTCACTAAGTGTAGTCTCTGAAGTAATTACTGTTGGCTCAGGTGAGCAAGGTGATGCCAAGTCCTGAAGTGCTCGTTTTTTGGTAGAAGGCACCAGTTTGGTGATGGCTGGTACTGGTTCCTTCAGAGGCACTTTCTGGTAATGCTTTGTTTTTATCATATGGACACTCAAGTCTTGTAAAGATTCAAATGAATGACCACAGTACATACATTTTAGTACTTTCTGGGCATCCTCTTTGCCTTCCATTTCCATAAGTGATCGCTTTCTGGGCTTTGACCACTGTTTGGTTTTTTCGGATTCTTTATCTCGGTTGTCATCCCGGTAATGTCCAGTTTCATTCATGTGTACTGTAAGCTCTACCAGCGTGTCATATGCTGCACTACAGTCTTTGCACCGGAATTTACTGGCACCAGTGAACACAGAACCATACAGTTTATTATTTTGCCGGTAAAGTTGCACTGTGCTGAACAGACTAGGTTCTGGTAGAAGTCCATATGATGAGGTCTGTTGCAGAGTTTTGGCCAAAGCCGCTTGATGCCAGTCATAACCTGAACCACCACTGCTACTGTTACTAGTACTAGTGATACTTGTAGTGGTAGTAGTGTTGGTACTGGTATCGGCACTTGTACTTGGGGAACTGATGCTAACGTTGCTGTTAGTGGTGCTTTTTTTCTGACTGTTTTCATTATTCTTTGATTTTTTTAAATCTAAAGCTAAACCAGACCAACAAGATTCTGACAGTAAATTTGCATACACTGCTTTTATTTGTGCTAAGCTGTCCTGTGGATAGGAAGCATTGTCCAAGCACTTGTGATCTTCTCTCTCTTCTTTAGAGGAAGTGCTTTTGAAATGGGCCAGTTGATCACTATTTTCACTGAATGGTGAACCATAACCTGCATCTTGATTTGTTGCTGTGCTGACTGGAGAATTCTGATAACTCTGAGCCTCTTTGATCTCTGTTTCATCATTGCACATGTATTCAGTTTCCTGGATATCCAGAGGTAGCCCATCATCCTCCCCACTTTCTTCATCAATTTCTGCTGCTTTCAGTTCTTCCTCAGGAACATAAGCTTAAAGAGAGAGAGAAGAGAAAGAAAACAAGAGAACCATTAAAGAATGTACCCATTTTTCCACATTGTTACTACTACAATAAAAATGAGAGTTATTTTAACAGAGCATTTTCATAGATTTTAGTACACTATGATAACATACCTTCTCAATTCAAGGCATTCCAGCTATAACTAAACATCTACATGACATATCAGTAGGATTAATATTTTACCAGCAGAATAATCTAGTAGGACTAAAGCTAAGATACATTCTTTAATTATTTATTATAACATAATTACATTATAATTTTACTGTTCTGGAGTAACTGATCTGAGGATTATGGCTTTAGTTTATTTATCAGATTGCTAAATTGATAGTTATTGCATTTTATTTTCACAACAAAACAAAATTACCCAGTTTAGTTTTGACATATTATGTTCCATAATCTGGTCTATGGAACATAGAATGAATATAAATTTCTATGAAAATAAAGTATAACTAACAAAAATCATATTATAGTTTGAATTAAATACTAATTATAAAATATTATTACCATTAAGAGTTATAGTGTATATGTTTATATTATTAATACGATGTAACACTTCACATTTTCCCAAAATTATTCTTGTTAGCGAGATTACTACTATTCCTATTTTACAGACTGAACCTGTAGCTCAAATAAATTCCAATTTTGTGTTATAAGATGTACTCCAGGTTAACTAGATGAGAGACATGAGTCAATTTATGACTGACAGTTTCAACCTATCCATAAGATGAAACGCGAAGAGTCACCCTGGTAGAAGGCTGACTGACAGATGAATTAAATATGAATTTGAAAGTAATGATAGGTACTAGGCAACTAAGTTTTCTTGACACATTATTAGAAGGCAGAAATATATGCTAAAGTATTAACAGATGAAGTATTATTTCTACTGGCATTCCTGTAATTGTAATATGTATCCAGGACTCGTTAAAATTCAAAAATTATACACAAAGAATATAAAATTTACCTCCATTCATTATCACACTGCCCATATAGCAACATTACATTGGACGAATACTGGATTCCAGTGTTAGAACAGTAATATGAGAATACTAGAGAAAAATTAATATTAATACTCCAGTAAAGGATGGAAATTATGTTATAGCAATAATTAGCACAAAAATAAAAAATACTTAAATCTTTAACTTTTACAAAAGTTGATGGACTTTTAAAAATTGGTGTAAGTATTATTGGCAGGAGCAGGATGGGCGTAGTTAGCTTATCCTTGCTTTTCGTGACCTCTCTGTGGCTTATGATACCATTGATCATGGTATCCTTCTGGACTGGATCTGGGAGTTGAGAGTGGGTAGCACAATGTTGTGCTGATTCTCCTCCTTCCTCTGGGACTGTTTCCACTTAGTGTCAATATGGGAGAGAGGTCCAGTCCTCAGTCCCTACTTTGTGAGATGCCACAAACTTAATCCTTTTCCCCCTCCTGTTTAACATCTACTTGAGATTGCTGGGTGAGATAATCCAATGCTTTGGGGTCAGTTATCAATAATAAGCAGATGATACCCAAGTTTATATCTCTACCCTTACTTCCTGAATGATGCCTATCCAAATATCTGAAGGCTGTGGGGACTTGTTGTGATGCAAAGGTTCGGGCAACACAAACAAAACCAAATGGGTTTGGATGTTTGGACCTTCTACTACTAGGAACCTTCCACTGTTGGCTTGGATTGGGTGGCACTGCCTCAAACAGACACAATGGGTAATCTGGACCCATGGCTCTTGCTCAAAGAACTCATCAGGTTATGCACCAGATGCACCAATTCCTAGACTGGTGTCCTGCTGTCACTCATGCCTTGTGACTACTCCAATGCACTTTACATGAGGTTGCCTTTGAACAGCATTGAGCAGCTTCGACTGGTGCAGAATACAGCAGTACAAGTAGTAAATTGCACTAGTTATTTGCACATGTAACACCCTACTTCATAGCTACATTGGTTGCCTGTGTATTTGTGGGTACAATTCCAGAAATTGGTTGTCACCTTTAAAAGCCTTCATGCTTTAGGACTGGGTTACTTGAGGGACCGTCTCCGCTGGCCTTTTGTAAAGCCCTGAAGACCTACTTCTGTACTCAGGCCTGGGGTTCCTGAGGGTGTACAGGGACCTGCTTTTTGGTTATGCTATGCTATGATTAATACCTTTGGGTGAATGCCCCTAAAAGCTTCCCTTTTAATTACCATATAGTTATATTTAACAAATTAACTACCACATAATGAAGTCCACCCACTAGTTAACAGTAAAATAAAATTCTACAATAGTTAATGACAGCTAAAATATCCACAGTCAATGAAACTAATACAAAAACAGACTGATCTAAGTTTAGATTAAACACTGCAACAAGATCAAGGTACATGGTATAGGGTAGCCATCCTTCAGAACAGTCCAGGCATAGAAACCAAAACTAAAAAGTCTTATTTTACATTATAATTATATAATGTATAATTATAATAACAGAGTCTTGCAGTGCTTCCCTCCTCCCCTGCCTTTATGTTCCAGAGAACTAGGGAGGATCCTGAGATGCTTTCTTCACTCTCATTCACTCTAATTTCTTCATTCTCATTGGACTCAGATTTCTCTCATCAAACCACTGTCTAAACTTTTCTTCCTGTCTCTCAAGGTTATTTTCACAGCCCATTGCAGATGGCAACATCCATTAATTCCTAAAGGCCCTCCAGAGCAATTAAGTTTTGACCAATTTTTGAAAGAAAAAAACAGAGAGAGGTATTACAGAGAAATTTATTTGTAGTCAGCACAAAACCTGCAACATGTAATGTTACATCTTTTACCTTTGCAGTTTGTTTGGCTATCATTTCAGAATTGATTGCTACTGCCTCCTTCCTAGGATGTGAGAGAGTGACTGGCCCAAGGTCACCCAGCTGGCTTTTGTGCCTAAGGGGGGTATAGAACTCACAGTCTCCTGGTTTCCAGCCTGATGCATATACAAAACTGGCTCTAATATTAATTTGAAATATATAACTGCAATATGTACTTTAGATTTAAAATATATCTTATTTATATGGATGCCCTTCTTACAAAACATATATAATACATAATTGTTTGAATTCTGAAAAATGTATTAAGTATGCCTTATGTAGTACATATTAATATTAAACCAAATATTATAAAACTGGTTTGTTTCAACAACCACATAGTAACATTCAAACATAACATTAACCTTCAGCTAACAAAAACTGAAGACTTCTAATCTCTCCATGGCTTTATTATACTAAGAACAGAGAAAGACTGAGGCTTGCTATAGCACTTTTTGGTCCCAATAAACTATGTATTAAACAAATTTTACAACTGTTTTGAAAAACATCTGGCTAGGTTAGTCATTTGAAATTAAACTACAAAGCATTTAACAAGAAAAAAGGCTATACAGGCAAAGTTATACATTTTATTATCTATATGACATTTTATTATCTGTGAATGTAAATTTCAGAGTTATCCTGATCATGTCCATGAAAGAAACCCTCACTGAACCAATGGAATTTACTCTAGTATAAATATATAATAGATTTTCTTTGGAAATTGGAATTTTTATGTAGTCATGACTTTGTGAACTACATCAAACTTATTTGATCTAGTAGTAGTAATAATAGTGGCAATATGTTTTAGGGGAAGAAAATATACTATAATAAATATTATGGGACTTCAGTACTGATTTCCAGCAATATAAATTTACTAAAGTCCATTTACAATGCCTATGGTGAAACTTTGGGCTAATAGTCAGGGGCAAGATTATTACACCTGTCACCCAGGCTAATAATCAGATAATCCTCAGAAAATTTAATTGTGACAGCAACATCAAAGAAGTCCAGTGTCAGAATCCAGGACCAGCACATGAAGGGCCAGGCCTGCCAAGACTGGTACCATTTACTACCCTTTCATTATTGTCTCATTTTTTTAATGTTATTTACAATAATCAGTAAGCCACCAACAAAAAAATTTACCAAGTTGCAAAAGCTATTTTACTTACTTGTTTTACTTTCTAAAATAAGTTATTCATGTCTGTAATAAAAAACTTAGTATAACAAATTCCAGTCTACTCCTATAAAACGTGATGTTATGATTGAAGTGATTAAAACCCCACATGCTCAAAGTATATTTTTTCAACATTGTTAGTGCTGGAAAATGACTTTGTTCCTGTAAAAAAGGAAAAGAAGCAGAAGATAGAATTGTGCTAAGACATTGTAAGAAGAGTAATACTGGAAGTCTGCCTAAAAGCTAAAATAATTTAAAAGCTTCCTAAAGGATGGTCCAGTATGACCATTGGGTCCAAGGTCTAAACACTACCAGCTGTACCACTGTTTGATTTTAAATAGCATGCACTATTCTATTAATAAGCTGTAATTAAACAGAAATGGTGAAACTAAACATGACAGGTTGTTTCAGAATTTCGCCTCCTACTAAGGTTGGCCTGTGGCATTGAGCCTCCTACCAATCTATGACGCAGATGTCATGCAACAATTTTAACAAGAGCAGTCTGCAGTTAAAAATAAAACAAGAGATAAATATTTAAAAGTGACAAGCATAAAGCAAGCAATGACATGTCCAACTTGATTATCAAAGTTTGCTATTGTGTTGCCACCTGGTGAAATGATACAAACTAACTAAATTATGTGTTTATTGGAATCAAACTATTCTTTTTAACTAACAAATACGATATTCATGAGCAGATGGTCACTATATCAAAATACATTTATTCTAAAGGCCCACTTCAAAGAAATATCTCATATACACCTAACTACTATACCAAGTTTAGATTCAGAATATAAATTGTTACACACAGGAAAATTAAAGAACAGGTATACAATTTTAACAGAAGCAAACAGTTGTGGATGAATGAAGATGAGAAGCACCAGCAGCCAGTATCTGCCAAATCAAACAATGTCATTTTTATAACTGTGTATTTTAACAAAGAAAATACTATTTTTTTACTTTAAAAATTATCAACAGTACAAGTCTATTTAAACTGTATTGAACTCAGTAGCTACACTCTTGATACACACTCACTTGAAAGTAAGTCCCACTCAGTTCTACAGGATTTTCTAAGATATATAGAGAATTATGTTGTTAAATCTTTTTTTTTCTTAGAAGCATATGCTAAAATTCATAATATTCCCATCTGACCCATTTTTCAGTAGCATTCAACATTTCTAAAATCTGCTTGCCAAAAATAAGAGGCCCCTTTCTCCCCTTTCATATACCAGTATTTTTCAGTACTTATTTTTTTCCCACTGAATCCCCCTTTCCCCAAATCTCATTTTATTTTATTGAAAGAACAATTTAATGGGATTTTGAGTAATAATGAAAAACTTCTTCAAATAATATAACACTAAATAATATCAAAGCTAAAAGATAAAGATCTAGGGAAAAAAGATAAAGCTCGGAGTTAAAAAAAAGAATTAATATCTTCCCAACTGGAATATTTTTATAGAGTTGGGATTGCCATCTGTTACATACTATATTCTAAGAAAAATTTATGAAAAAGTAAAAATCCAACTTTAAGGTTATATTTTATTAAAAACAATTGTGAGTCTCTATTCTATCCTTTACCTCATCCTATTGCTATTTGGTAGATTTTGTGGTCCATACTGCATAGTTGGTCAGCAACCTGGCATTTTTGGTCAAGAAAGGCAAAGAAGTATATTCTTGCTTCCAAATCATGGAAGGATTTGGAACTGGGTTGCTAAAGTCAAGACTCCAAAAGGGATCCTTATTTAAAACATGAGAAGCTTTCCTCAGTTAGTTTTGCTTAATTTTTTTATTAGATCAAATTCCCGTATTTCTTAATATTTCACACTGAACTGAGGATTAAAGCAAACTGAACGTGGGAAAAAAGTAGAACAAATATAGTTATTTATCCCTTCTCCTACACACAGTTAAAAATCCCTCTGTTAAAAAAATTCTGTCTTAACAGAGGACATAACTGTTTGCCAAAAAGAGAGAAGATATCCTTTTGTCTTATACTATGCTACCTCTAAAAAGTAGAGCAAAGGACCAAAACCACTGTTACCTTAGCACAAACATTAATACACTAAGTTCATTACTCTGAATTGGCATCCTCTTACTTAAAAAAGGCAATTATAAAAGTGACAAAAGTTTTGCCTATGTTTTATTTAATGCACAATTTTTGTAACCCAAAATCTACAATAAAATAAAAAATAGAAGTACAACTAGTAGAAATCATCCAATTATAAGCATAAACATTCAATCCTGGTTAAAAACCCAGTGGAACAGTGTTGAATGTATTTGTATTTTATATTTAATAAAATTATATTTATTAAAATTATAAAATATAAAATTGTATTATATTTAATAAAATACTTGCATTAGGTGTACAAGTTCAATAGCCACATCTATACCTGCACAGTTTTAGCAACCCAGCGCAGATCTTAGGATCAGAAAATGCTGCATTATCATGGGTTATCATAGCAATATGTATTTTATAGGATTTTAAAAATGTATTGTCCATAAAACCATCTGTAAAATCTTTTATGTTTAGTATCATGCTGATTACATAAGAGTAATACTGCAACAGCATATGAACTAAATATATTTGAGTCTTTTCAGCAATGCTCAGTGTAAAAGTTCAGTACAACAAAAAAAACTACAGTTTTACACACAGTGAAACTTAACTCTGATTTAACATACATGAGACTACATTCTCATTTTACAGATTTCTAAACAAGAGTAGACACTTCTGCTCTGTCAGGAATTTTTTATTATCTACAATACAAGCAATGCAAAGAGAAAGAATTCATATCACTGATTTCCTGAGCAATATTGTGTCTACGGATATTTGCATAAACTCTTTCTTTCTTGGAATCTATAAAGAACATCAAATACTGCTCACGGACAGAGTGTTCATCTCTCAGTTGGCCTTGTAAGATATTATCCTATCCTTCTGTAATTAACTGTACTTTTTTTTTAACTATTATTAGTTTCAAGATAAATGGAAATATCTTCTTCCTTATTCAAAAAATGCAGCCAGAAATACAAAATAAATTTGATGCTCATTATCAAAAAGGGAAAAACAAGGCAGGCTTTGAGACATTCTGTTGTTTTAATCCCTCCCCATTTTAGAAAAAAACATTTTATTCATATTACTTGTTTTTTTCATAGACATAAAGTGTAAGGGATTAAAGTCCTAACCAGCATTTTTTTTATCCTTGATTGAGAAACACTTCTCATGCCAACTAAATTTATTATACAACTTTGCTATTTTATACCAATGAAGAAATGTAAAAATCAAGCAGAGAGACTAATTAATATTATAATTCAATTTGTCATTATAAAAATACCAAAATTTTCTTCAATTTCACTGATGCACTATATATTTATCTCTGGAAAATACAATACGTAGTTTTCAGATTTTATTGATGTTTATACCAATAATACTCACAAAAATAATATCCAGTGTTTTTTAAAGTCACTCTTTTTAAACGAGAAAATGTAGGAAAATATATTTATATGTTTTTAGAATCTATTCAAACTAACATTGTAGTATTTTATCTTACAATTGCATGAGCCAGCTAATACAATATTATAGATCAAATAGAAGATACGTTTGCATTAAATTGCTAGCATCTGAAAGCACCAAAGAGGTCAACTAATAATTTAATACTGTGATGAAACATTTCCCACTGAATGTTTCTCCTCAGTTCCTGTGTATTGATAAGAGTTCTTAAAAAGCTTAATATGCATCTGTGATCAGTAATCACAGAGAACTTACTTAGATTGATTCTGATTCTAAAATGCCTAAATATATGGTCACAGTACAATCTATAGTACAGTGTACAATAAACTAAGACCTCCTGTTTCTCTGTATTTTCATAAATTTCCTACAAATTACGCTATAGAACAAAATTAACTGGAACCCGAAATATGTTTTTTTCTATTACTACATCATGTTAAAAATGTTTATATATATGACATGCCTTCTGGATACTAATATCTCCCCAAAGATCTACTGTCATCTTTGAACAACATTAAAATTTGTGCAGTCCAATGTAAGCCAACATGAAGCACTATATATTGTATTGTTACTCGTAAGGCACATTTCCTTCAGTAAAAAGATGTTATACTATAAATAAGTCAGCCCTTTGTCTGAAAAGCCAACACATACTGATTATATAATGAAGTTGGAGAAATCAAATTTCTCAAAAAAAAATCAATTTGTCTGGTAAAATATATTAAATACATGATAATTGTTTCTCAAACACATGTGTCATGTTATACTCTGCATATGTTCACTCTATTTATATAAATCATATTTCTCAAAATTTTGAATGGGAATATCAAAAAATGGGCACAAGAATGCCCATATCCACTGAAATCATTAACATAATTAAGATGGACTTCAGTAGGTTGCAGATTTCATTTGTTTTTAACTGTGCTCGATATAATTAGATTACTTCAGTATTATAACTAAGCCTCTACTTACAAATGCTTTTGCTACATACTCATTGCAATCCAGCTGAAGCTCACCCAGATTCCTAAGGCACTTACAAATAGGAGCATTTCGTTTTCAGCAGTCTTAATTTTCACTGGTAAATAGTAAATGCAGAAACTGTATTACTCTCTTTGATAAGGGAGGATTTTGTGTGTGTGTATACCCACAGAGTATGCAAAAGAATATACAGTAATTATCACCATACAATATTTATCAATACCCTTTACTATGGAATGCAGAAGGATACTAATAGATCCTGTTGTCAAATAACTTTTAGGCTGAAAGCCACTTAAAGATCACAAAAAGTATATTGCTTTGTGAAAATTCTAAAATTATAGCTGTTTCTCTGTTGATCTGAGTATCAGACAACCACATTACAAAAATCCTTCTAGGAGAATACAGAACATTAATATACATGCACATACATAAACATATTTGTAAAACGGTTAAGACTATTCAGACAAAGTCTAACATCCAAAGCTCTGTATAAAACAAGTCCTTGCAATATAGCCCATTTAACAACATTGACCTCAAGGTTAATAAATTGACTAAATCCCAAGCTTTTCAGCTACAAGTACTTTATGGCTGTAGATCTACCTCAGAGTAACTGATTGATGCTTTTAAACAAAATTAAGCAGTTAGGATAAATTAATTGAACACAAATATATTAATAAAGGTATAAAAAAGTGAAACTTTTCTGTAGTAATTGTATGACATCTACCACATTTGTGGATATAATTTAAAATTTCTGAGCATTTCTGTCCACTTTTCTATCCAAGGATAATTCAAAATAATCAGATTTTTTCTTTCTGACAATTGGCTCCCAACTGAATAATATGCCAAACAGGCTCAATAAAATAAGTAAGACAACTTAATAATGTCTGTTTTAACTTTCAATAGGTATATTCCAAGTCTCAGTTCAACCCTACAATTCAAACTGCGTATGCACATATATATAAAATCACTATACACTAACAGTTTCTATAATGAGGAAAAGTAGAGTACATTACAGTAGACTATAGTAGTATCAGTTTGAAAAGAAAAGGAGGAAATATGTCAAAATATAAGCACTCTGAAAGTAATGCCAGAATTCTACAAATTCAGCAGTTTTTCTGCATAATGGACTTAATGGGAATGCTTAAATCTGGTAACTTCTCACCTCCTCCCTCTCAGTTCACTCTTTTAGTCTCTAGCATTATTAAGCAATATTTTTAAATAGTGGGACAAGCAGCTTGCACTCTAATTCTAATAGGAGAAATGACTCTCCATCAGATAAACCACACAAACATTTTCTTTAATGTTTTGATCATCAAAGAGAGCTGCATATTAATCAGACCATCCGCCACTCTACTCTGTCAAGAATATTCTAATTGAAAAAAAAACAATCATTTTCATCCCTGCTGGCAACGTTAGAGCATTTAACCTGTTTCCATTACTTATACAAATTACTGTTATAAGGTAGGACAGATGTTAGAATCAAGCCACAAAACTGACTGCCATGCATTCTTTATATGGAGAATAAGAACAGAGAAAGCTGTTAGAGCATGTTATGCCGCATCAATAATGTTCCCTCTGCTACTTGATTCATTAACTTCCACCATCAACATTTCACTTTCTGTTTTCCATCTCATCTAAGCTTATTTCATTTGGAAGCAAATAGTCTTTTTCGGTGATTTTTTTTTAATCAGGTGCTCTAGAGGGTCAAAAGAAAGGAAAGCGGAGGAAACAAGAGAAAGAAAACCCAACTTCCTGTCAAAAATGCTATTTCTCTAACAGAGATGATAAAAGAGAAGTCAGTTAAGATATTGGTACTCTAAGATGGCTGTCACTTTAGATAGAAGATGGCACAACTCATTTAGACAGGTGACACTCTGGTCGAGCCAAGGGCTGATACATTATTGAGAACATGAGAGATTAGGAACGACAAAGACTCTAGGCCCAGAATGCCTGGGGCTTTTTAAATAGTAAAATCAGCAGGCACATGAATTTCAGGCTCCATTTGCATTGCAGCCTCCATTTGTATCATCTCAGATTTGAAAAAAAATCTCAGATAGTAGGGCTAAATGAAACATCTATTTGAGATCTTAGAGAGCCAATATGAGGAGACAATCACAGGCCAATGATCTGACTCAAACATAGACATATTAAGTAGCAATATAATATGCAACAGAAGTTTAATTATTACAAGATTATTAGGCAGGTATAGTGATTAAAACAGGAGCCAAATTCTCAGCTTGCTACTCTGAAGCCATTTTCAGCCTCTCATTCTAAAATCAGAATACTTTGAAAAAAAAGTTGTCATTGAACCAAAGAAATTTCCACTGTTGGTAGACTAGAGATATATAATGTTGCTAATTCTTTCCTTCTTGCTATTTGTTTCAGTAAACTACATACTGAAGCAGTACAACAATAGCACCAATGCAGAAGATGTTTAAGACATTGTCTTATGTCTACTAACATTTCCAAAGTGATTCTTTAATTGGGTATTGTGGGCTTAATTTATAATTTTATTTTGTTCTAACTTTTATCACTACCGCATATATAAAAAATGAAAAACACAAAAAAAGTAATAGCATATACATTTTACATTGCAAAACTATATGTCACTGGATGTCTTATCTACTAAAATCTGAAAAAACTATATATCAAGGTATTGAAATCTAGGAAGACTGCAGAGAAATATACTATTTTTAAAAAAATATTGCAATTAAATATTTTTCTAGGAAAATTTAGTGTACAAAACAGTTCAGGATATTAATCATGTACTTTACAGAACATAGTACTAAGATGTAACAAAGACATTTTTAAAAATTAGTTGAGTATATCCAAAAGTTTTACAAATGTATCAAGATCTGCTCAATACCATGCATATATTTTTGCAAAAATGCAAAAGCTCTATTAACCACTTATAGTTTGACTTTGATCCCTTCTCTGATTTCTAGCATGAACATTTGATAGGAATATTGGCACATGCAGTTTGAACACTCTGCTCAGATTGGCAAATTCCCATCAACTAAAAGGAATCATACTCTGCTGAGAACTGAGTGAAAACAGGGCAAGGATTTTGATATTTGGCCAATTCTAAGTATTTGTCCCTAAGGGAAACTATACTGATATCTCCACTGTAACTGTAGACATAGTAACTCATTGCTTTAATTTCCTGCTTTAAAAGCTAGCAAAGAAAAAGAAAAAAGACACCAATGCCCTTTGGATAACAGAATCTTACATGTAGCTACAGTGCAACCCCTGCAAAGAGTTCACAACTACAATATGTGGTAAATACATTAATAAAAAAGGAGGAAAGGAGATGAAAGGGATCAAAGAAACTGATTTTTAAAACAAAAGATGAAATCTT
>JANHZU010005289.1:265938-277242 GCA_032468055.1 Acrochordus granulatus | reverse complement strand
CGATCTCTGGAATAGAACCTATTCATGTATAGGTTTATTAGCAGTTTTTGCTTTATATTTAAACTATCACTATAGTAGTAAATAATTAGTAGCAAAATGTTTATTTTAATGTTATGTGCACACTGAATGGGTTGACTGACAAGTTCACTGTTTGATTTAAAGCAAACAGCTGCTTGTTTGATTGTGTAGCAACTAAAAGTTAATAGATGACCCTTAAGATGGATAACTATAATAAATCACCTCATTGAGATATTCAAAAAAAAATTAAAAATAGTTTTCATTACATTTACTGCATTCTGTATTATGACATGATAAATATGCATAGCTTATGGAAATACAATATGACGGCTGAAATTAGACACCTTTCTGAATTTTTTTACATTCTGAAGCTCAAAGCCCATTCTGTAAGATATGTCCAAATAAATACACTCCACTGTCAGATAAAAGCAGATACCAGAAGCTGATGTCAGTAACCATAAGGCAAAGACAATCTATATTATATCTCTGTGTCACCAAACAGATTTTAATCAGGAAACAGCAGTCTTATATCATAACTATGGCATAGACCTACATGCATTAATAATGGTTATGCTATTATTTACTATAATGAACTTGACCCATAGTCAACATTATCGTGGCTATGATAAATATGAATTTGATAAAGTACTTCCTATTTATAAACATGTTGCATTTTTTTTAATCTGAAAAAATATTCCTAGCAAACTACAGCAGAGTATTACTGGTATACAGTAGAACTGACAAGCCAAATTTAAATCTGGTTAAGCCAAACTGGATCTAAGCCAATTTCTTCCTACTAAATGATACTAAGCTTGACCCAAATATAAATATTTAGAAACCTTTTACAGAACTTATTTACAAACCCATATTTTGGAATAATTTTGAAATATAGCCTATTGCAACTATTTCATCTGGTGGCAATAAATATTTTAATGAATCTCATTATGCACACTTACCAGTTTTGGCAGCATCCTACCTTAAGGGCAAAACCAGGTTACATTTTTTTCTTCTGTGTATGATAGCAACATGGTTATAAAAAAAGTAAACCAGCAATCAGTCAGCATAATTCCCACTTGTACACAGGACTGCAGACTTGATATTATTCCCCAAGTTATTAAAAGATACAATAGAATAAAAGCATAAAATTACATGTAAATCAGGCTGTCAATGGTTGTTCTAGCAGATACTATAAGGAGAACTAGAATGTCCATCCACCAGATTTCACTAAATAAAAACATTAAAGATCAACATATCACAAGACCACCAAAATCTGGTGAAATGTTGACAGTCTGGCAAGAACTATTACAAGTGACAGGTATTTTTCTTTTGTGCCACCTATTATCAACATGATGTGCTCAGATTTGGAGCTCCAAAAGTCTAATATCCCCTGAGATAACAGTGCAAAATAATTTTCCTTTCAAATGTTCTATTTTACCTACGCTACTATGTACAGTAGTCAGTTAACCGCTTAGAATGCAGACCAGAAAACAGGTCAGAGAAGCATGAGCTCTCAGAAATATATAAATATAAATGCAAGATCAGCTTCAACAAGTAAATCAGTATTTGGAAAAATTAATGCCCTTTACTGTTCCATATGATAAATTTTATGAGTACTTAGAAGATACTTACAATTTGAACAGATGCTCAGAGTTATTTTTCCTTTTTGATGCTGAATACTGACACATAAATTTATTAATGTTTTATATTCTTCTCACTTTCTAAAACCTTACAGTTTAATAACTAGAATCTTCCTCCATTTTTTAATGATATTTAGAAGTGTGTAGTAAGAGCCACAGCATGTAGCAGCACCTGGCTGACCTTGGGAGATTTCAAAAGTTGAACAGGGTCAGTCCTAGTTCAAACATAAATGTGGGATTGCCTGGGAACTCCAGGAAGACTTCACTAGAATGGGAAATTGAACAAAAATGTTGGAAAGAACAGCAATCCACTCCCTTAGCATTGCCAAGAAAACTGCGTAAGTGCAATCACCAGAAATTCAGCTTGATTTGAGGACATCTTGTATATTTTAATGAAATACATATTTATTTATGCAAACATTCATATCCTAGATTTTTGACCTTTAATATGCAGTGTTAGAAGAAATTATACAAAGATATAAAACCATATTAAAAGAGTTAAACATTAACTTTGTTAATACGGAATTCCGAAGTAATAAACACTTGATTTCTAGATCACTAGAAACCAAATACCATCAGCTGAAGACTAAAATAAAGTCTCCACATGCAGTACCATCTATATTAAATGAAAGCTAAATATCTAATCTTTAGATTTTATTGGTCAAACCTAATTCTACAAGGCCTCATGCTGGGTTGAACATGACTGTTTTTGTAATGCAAGTAAGCAGCCAGAACAACCAGTTGAAGAAACCTCAGTTGGACTCAACCATTGCACTATCAAGATTACTTTTGGACTGATTAGCATGCATTTACTTTCAAAAATAATGTTTTAAGCTATCAGGGGTGTTTGTGCCACACATCTATTCTGTACTTCACAAGATGACCCAGATTTTATTATTCAGCTGACTCTTTACAACAGATTAATGACAAAAATGACAAAGTAGAAATGAACTATACTGAAACACAAGTTATATGATCTCCATGACTGTTTGTGAACTTTGTGAATGTTCTAAAATAAATTGATGACGAAAATTTTATTGTCGTATATTGAAATGCAAACACATTTCACTTTTAAAAGGATTTTACTTTAAACACCAGCATATACAAAACATTATTAATATTAGGGTTAAAACATGCTCTTCCCTAGAAAATTTTATTGCATGCTTACCATGTGTTTGCATGTCAGAAAGAAGTAAATTTATATTGCAATCTGTTTTTTTAAACAATATATCTAACCATTTATTGCTGTGCTAACTAGTTATTATTAATTTATTATTAGAATAATAATCAGCTATTCCTACCAGTAGGAGGCTTCAAGGGCAAACGAGATGATTTGGACTCAGTTTGATATAGAAAGCTTTCACAATATAGCACAATAGTTATTATATTTAATGCCACCATAATTTCAGATAATTCTATTACATAATACAAATACATTTGGGCACTTTAGTAGCGACGTAAGTAAAAGCTCAAGCTAAGAAAGCTTTGAGTACACCGCATTTAATGTCTCTCATGGTGATATTTTCAAACTATGATTAACGGTATACATGTAAAATTAATATATTTTAATTTTGAGTTTCAGCTGTGGGTCTTTGATATCTATGAAAGATCTACAAAAGGAAACAAGAAGCCATGCTGGCCCTTTAAAACTGAAATTCTTTTTCCTTGCTGTAAGAAAAGTAAATCATACTACAGTGTGTGGAGCTTTGAAAAAGCATCCATCCATTAAAGTTCATGGATCCTCGTTTCCAGATTGTCCCTCTCCTGGCTGTGTCTCAAGTTACAGCCTTGTACAATCCAAGTCTAAATAATATTCACCATGATAAATGGCACCATAACTCCGATATCCACAATCAATCTTTGCTTTAAAGATACATCCATCTTCAATAATGTTGATGGGGATTTTGTAAAATGGGAAACGTGACTGTTTTTCCGACCTCCTAACAGTGGGGGAAGGAAACTCTGAGTGATGGCTGTCAGCTCACATCTGGCTGCAAAAATAAATTAGCCTTATGTAGACAAATGAAAGGACCAGCCCTGACTAGAAAACAGCCACTCCTGAGAAATAGCTAATTTATAGATTCCTTTCTGGAAACTTCCTAGCTGAGGCTTGAATCGCCTGAGATATATCTTTAAATGATTTCTGGATGCTGTAAATAATATACTGTGACAGCAACTATGCATGCTGTTTTTAAAGGAATGTGCCTAGAGAGAGAGAGAGAAAAGTACTTCCTTCATTTAGTTCTTCATTATTATATTTGTGTTACCAAAATATATCTTTATATTTTTCAGCATTCTATGTTTGAGAGAAAATAATTTTCACATTTAAGCCCTTGGTTATAAGACTGAATGACATGATTGCCGATATTAAATAATTCAGTGTTAAGTGGCACCTTGAATGTTAAAAAAACTGATGTTTTGCTTCTTTTCTATGTTAACAGAAACACTTTTTACGGGAATTTTGAAAGCCAAGCACACCACCTCGTTTGTACAGATTCAAACACGAAAGTCCATCCATTACACACACAGCTCTTCTTCTTTAAACCTGGGGTTCGAATCGGCCAAGTTGGATGTCTGTCAGGTGGGATTCTTAAGCAAAAATTCATTCCAACTTTACTTTGCACTTCTCCAGTGCCAGAGCTTTTTACAACTCAGCGCACCCGTTTGCATGCGTTTCCTCAGAAATAAACCTTGCTTTGAACAACGTTGCTCACCCCTTGCCTTGCTACGACAAAAGTTTGGATTTTTTTTTGATCGTGTATGCTATCTCCACAGCACACATTACTTTTGAGAAGCCATGTAGGAGCGGGGATGACAGGAAATCAAGAGGCAGGGTTTTCCAGCAACGTATCGTTGCTAATCACATTCCTCCCTAAAAAAAAAATTAATTAATTAAATAAAAAGAAAAACCAGAGGGCGGAACTCTCTAAGGAATATCCCCACGGTAGTGATGATGGCTGTAGCTGTAAGGGTTAATTCTGTGAAGGTTGAAGGACTTACAGTAATGCTGTGAAGACAGAAACATCACAGGCTTTCCTGGCAAGAGGCTCAGGGAGGGTAGGAGGGGACTACGAAATGAACTCTCTCAGGCTTTGTCATGTGCGTTTCCCAAGGCCCAGCCTGGCCCCTTTGATAAATGACACATGTCATTCTGTCAGAGGCTGACACTGCAGCTGGGAGGGCTAGTGATATATGACTCCACTGAAAAGGAAATCAACTTTTTGGCACTGACTGAGACTGTGCCCTGTGTAAGGATTTTGTTTCTTAAAAAAAAAGTGAAAGATAGACTTGAGATCTGGGGAGGGGAGAGCTGAAAAACAGATTGAACGACAGCTTACACTTAATTTATGTTAACTCGGTAACGGGGAAATGTGCTAGCCTGTGATAAATAAAAGCTACATTAGTCAATTATTAATCACACTCCAACTTGTAGCCAAAACCCATGACTTAAATCTGAGGCCTGAGCTGCCTTGCAAACAGATAAGACAGTGGGTGATAGATGTCTTGCATCGTGCAATCAGGAAGGCATCAAAGGCTTAGTGGTCTAACCAATGGGGGCACGTAGAAGGTTCTGGAATTTGAGACGGGGCAAAGTGGGTGAGCGAGTTGAAAGCACCCTTTCACAGGGATACAGAGCATCTTTTGACTGCTCGAAAAAAAAGGGAGAAGCATACCTGACTTTAGTTTTATTCCTTTTATTCTAGAATCTAGAGGCATGGATATCTTAGAACTATATTCCCCCTTCCTCGCCACTATGATGCTAATAATCATGTCGCATATGACCACTATCATGCATTCTCACCAGGTTGTCAAGAGGTTCAAACATGATCATTTCGCACAGATTACGATTTAAATATTTTATTTAATTGAAAGAACTCACACTGGGTTGCAACGTATTCGGGCAGTTTGGTTACAAAGAAAAAGCTATCCCGCAAAAAAAAGAATTCTTTTCAACCAGGCTGTTGAACAACAGAATGAAGAACTGAATCTCAAAAGAGAGAAGGAAAAATCCTAAAACCAAACTCGGACAGAAGGTAGGGAAACTGAATTTTCCAGAATACAGTGAACGTTTTGGAGAGACTTACACTTCACCCTTGAAAGAATAGTTTTTTGTTGACTGCCTGAAGCAGGGAAGTTAATATAACAAGCTTTGCCCTCATAAGGTGCTAAATTTTCCAGCACAAAAGTCCTATGCCAGTTTATGACACGTAAAGATGTAAGGTGGAAGTGATTCTGCCAACGTCTCACACAACTACACTAAAGAAATCCTGAACGTGGTCTTTATGCTTCTGTGTTACGTTAAACTGTTCTACCTGAAATGTAGTATATGTGGCCTTTCATAAGGTTGAAAATACCTCAGTACAGACATTTGTCTGCTTACAAACAAGTTATGCTCTGAGATGCTTTTCATAAGTCCATTTTGTTCATAAGTCCAAACAACCATAAAATCACTTTTATTTTGTTTGTAAGTCCAAACATCACATTAAAAACTCCAGATATTCACAGTCACTGAAGTACAAACCACACAAAACTAAACAGTGAACAGTACGCATGAGGATCAGCAAACAGTATGCAAGCAGAAGGGGGAAAAGGATTAGTTTGCAGCGCATCTTTTTCTGACTTCTGGGACCTTCTAGGATGGAGCTGTGGACAAGTTTGTTTGTATCAGCAAAATTTTGTTAACTCGAAAGTTTGTAAGTAGAATAATGTCTGTATTAAGAATAAAGAGTACATTAATGCCAAGGTTTTCACATGGAAACCTTGAAAAAATAGGGGGTTGCATAATTTTTAAGCATAGTTTTAGTGTTTATATCTCATGACTCCGTTTTTTTCCTAGTGTTTTTCCTACAAGTGTAGGGTCCTCTTTTTTCAGATTAACTGAGTGTGGATCCATTGATATAACAGAAATTGACCAACTGGCATATTACCCAAGCCTGACATTACAGGTTAAGACACAAAGTGACTAGCTCAAAGTCACCCAGCTGGCTTTTATGCCTAAATTAGGACTAGAACTCAATCTCCTGGTTTCTAGCCTTGTGCCTTTTACCACTAGACCAAACTCACTTTCAAGGATCTGACAAATTATTAGATTTATATGGCTAACCAATTTCCAAGATGCAACCCTATATAACTTACAATTTGTAAGAGCATAGAAAACAAGGAATTAGAAAATATAATACAATAAGTACCCAGAATAGAAAATATATCAAATAACAGAAATAACAAAATGTTTGGAATTAACTACCAATATGTATCTTAATTCAGTATCTTTCATTCTGACTGTACAGGACAGAAGGGTGAGAGTTATCCAAACCTCAAGGGTAATGTTTTTCCACAGGACAGGCTGTGCAACAGAGAAGGCATATCTTCCGCTTCATAAAAGGAACCTTTTCCCACTTTCCCAGTTTGCAAGGGCTGAGCATACATTATTGGAGACAGGAAGTCCTATAAATACTCTCTTTGAAAAGACTGAGAATAAGGTGAGATGTTCTGGGCAACATGTGAAACCAACGGATTTTTTTCAAGTGTCAGTTCTCTTGTTTACTTGATCTTGGGTATCCCAAGAACAGTTTGGGTAGAAAGGAATGGAATGTCATGAGCCAAGTAAGACAGAAACACAAACTAAGCTTTCTATCAACTTAATGAACTATCTACCTAGGCACAGTGTAATGTCTAAAAGAAAGGGAAGGAGTGGACTCATTCCTTTAGTAGAGTTGCTGACTACAATAGCCAGAATTCTGACAGCTGTACTACCATTCATTTGAAGAGTACCAAATTACAGACAACTATTTACAATAATTTCTGCAAACATTTGCAAAACTAGCACAGATATAAATAAAACCTACCATAATCAAATCATCATGAGTTATACATGTACAAATTGCATAAGCTAAACCAATGTTCTTGGATTGTACTTGTATTTGGAGTAGTTTCTCACTTTAAGTTGTAGAGGGTTTAGAATAATGGCATGACATTTTTAATACAATTTATAGTATTAAAAATACTGTGTGTTTAGCATTTAGGGTTTCTTTTGGCCACACAACCTTGCAAACTTTTGACCAATCTACAGAGTTGTCATTGTGAGGATAAAAATGGGGAGCCCACCTTGAGCATCTGGAGATAAGGAAGGATACACTATATATCTAAGAAATATATATAATAAACAATGGATAATACTAAAGCACTCAAATGAGTGAAATGGCAATATAAGGCACATGAGCTGGGGAAAAAACCATCCTACTTTTATAATTTTAGTTCAAATTGTGCTTTATAAGCATTTCTAAAGTTAAAATACCTCTTTCAAAGGTTTTCCTAAATCATATCCAACAACCTCAGTGCTTTAACAAAAAAGATTTAGTCTTTTGATGAGAAAGATTTAGTCTAAAATAATCCTTTCAATTGTCAAGAATGCTAGATTCAAATTTAGAAAAGTTTAAAGCTTTGTGGTAGCATATTAAAATGCTTTCCTAAATGCTTTTATTATTTAGCTGAGTTTGAAAACTTGAAACAGTATAAGCATTCTAGTTTAGTCGAGTGGTTAAGGTTAACAGACTACAAACACCGAGGTTATGAGTTCTATTCCCACCTTAGCCATGAAAGCCAGCTGGGTAACTTTGGGCCAGTCATTCTCAGGATTGCTATTGTGAGGAAAACTGGAGGAGGAAGATAATGTTAAATATGTTCACTGCCTTGAGTTGTTTATAAAAATAATGAAGGTGGGTTACAAAATAATTTAAATAATAACAATGTACCTAAATGCAAATAATTGAACTACACCCAGGGTTTCTGTGCTCACAAATTATTGAGCCAGCTGCAGAAGCTTAGTTTATACCATTTTTCCAACAATTAGCAAAGTAGAGAAATTATGAATTGCAGTTTCATGTATGGATCCATTCAATAAAAAAGTAGATTTTATATGTTTTTAATCCATGGTTAATCAACCACAAGTGATTGGTGTTTACCTCCATGGAACAGCTAAAGCTTTGAGGAACAGAAACAGTAAGTACTCTTAAGTAAAACTAATTTATCTAAAAAGAAGTCCACTACATATATCCAGATTCTGGTTAGAGGAAAAATTTAGTGCTCTTTGTCCATCATTTTCAAGAGGATAAGTTGGATTACTAACTGGTTATATATAAGACCTATACACTTAACAAACAGGGGCCACATGCAGAAAGCAAAAGAATTAGAGACATGAAGCCTGATTTGTTTCTCATGACATCTGGTCTCTACAGGAGGAAGCATCAGGAACATTGGCCCAAATTCAGGAAAGCACTTAAAGCATATTCTTAAATTTAAATACATAAACACTCTCATTTTAAAGTGCTTTCTTGACTAAAGCTTCAACAAGGACCACTTCTTATCATAGGTACAACTGTATAAGAAAGTTGCACATACTTTCCAACCAACATCAGAAATATATTTAATTGTAGAATTACCAAAATCATCTCTCTCAAGGATCACTGTGTTTGAAGAGATCAGAAAGAATAGCATATCATTAATATAAGAGAATGACCATTACATAACATATTGCAATTGAACCCCAACAAAAGAATATCAAAAGAAAATATTTTAATGTGGTTATTTTAAAGTGGCTGTGCTATTTATTTATGTAAGAATTCCATCCATCTGTTCAAACATACAAGGTGCTGTACATATGTTCACAAGCCTATATACCTTCCAAGTGGGCTTCATATGTATCTAATTATATAAAGCTATGAACTGCAAAGATGTGGCTACCTTATCTGAAATGTCAAAATCCAGATGACCATTAGATATTAGAAATTTCTGAATCTCTTTGCTGCCATCTGGTGATCATGTGGATTTTTTCAACTTAGGTATTGTAGTTCTAGCAAAAAATAAGTTATTTCTCACTGAGATCTTGAACATTACTAGTGGAAGTAAATGCACATAAGACAAACATCAGTCCAACTTCTGGATTTTACGCACAATATATTTTTTCTTGTGTTGTGATTCAAAACTGACAGAAGAAACCAGAAAGTGTTGATTTCCATGTACTGCAGCTTTTATCAGCAAAAATAAACTGTTCATCAGAGGTAAACATCTTAAAGAAAGTTCTGTTCTATCGGTTTTAAAGAAAATTAAGAAAAAAAAGAATTCACATTTCTTTTATACCTGCTATGTATAGCTGCAAATTAATTAAATGGGGGGAAGAGCACAGAAAAACCACAAATCAAAACAATCTATAATACTACAAATGAGTCTTAGTAGAAGAAACACAGAAAAACAGCCTAATAAACCACTTATGCTCCGTAATTTCTAGGGTAGTTTCTTTCTCAAAATACATGAAATGCAAGTAATATGAAGAATAATATCACATTACATGCAAAATTCTGAGTCAAACCCTTTCACTTTTAAAATAAAATATATTTTCAGACATACAGCAATTTCAAAAATAGTACATAATATTTAAATATATTATCAAGATCTCTCTTCAAAACGTTTATACTTTCGCTTTATGGCCTGTCCTTGATTTGACACTTCCGCTCATCAGAAAGGGATTTATAAAATAATCCTGAAGGTGAGGAACAGACATCTGTTAGGGACCAGCTGAGTTTCACTTTGCGAAATTTAAGAAGGGAGAGAAATCCTGTTAAGCTCTATTTAGTCACCAATGCACATCAAAGGCAATAATTAAAGAAGACAGACATAATAAAAATAAATTTATGTCATTCTTTATCAGACACAAAGCATTCTAGTGTGTAAATATCTTTTCAGACTGAAGGCAAATATAACGATCTGCAAGTAGGAAAGAGATTCTATTGGTGTTTGTGTATTGTCAATTTGAAAATAACTTGTCGAGTTGGGGGTGTCTTTTTTTAAGTACAAGTTTAAACCTATCTTTCAAAATCTTTACCATCTGTGGGTACATGAACTATGGATGACCCCAAACGATTTGCACTCTGCTCAGAATCCCTTAGAAAGCACAAGAAAAAGTATCATTAAGAATGACTGATGACTGCCAGTCATGGTTGACCTCACCCAAGCTTTGGTCTCTGCCTCAGTAATAAGCTGCCCTTTATTAGCACCAACACTCCATAAAAGGGGTGTGTTTAGTCACAGGATAGTGGCCTCCTAATGCTCATTGCTTGACTTTGAAAGATTGATTAGTGTTCATTTTAACTGCCTTCACAGCACATACAGTGGCAGCAGCAGACCTTCAGCTGAGTAGATAACCAGATACAAAATTAAGATTTGGGGTGGCAGATACATGCATCAAGATTCTGTAAGAAACAAAAATATAGCAAAATTACCAGAATGTACAAGATACTTATTTTAGCATCAGTACTAAATGGAGGGATGGATCTACATGAGGTTAAAATATTCAGATTAATTTCTTGTCAAAACTGAAAAAGAATTTATATATATGTGGGTACATATATGTGCGCATATGTGTGTATATGTGTGTATCTGCATGAGAGAGAGAGAGAAGTGTTTCAAATATAAAATTTTGGCCCTGTTTCGTTATCAGTCTTCATTTCTTGATTCTCTCTTTACAATTCTTAGCCTGTTTTCAGCTGCTTTTGCCTAAAGACTTTTTAAAGCTCACCAAATATTGATGCCAGTTTTTTATATTTCAAAGTCTGGAATTTTGTACTGATTTTTTCTGTAGAACAAAACTATTTCA
>JANHZU010005289.1:237346-254963 GCA_032468055.1 Acrochordus granulatus | reverse complement strand
CAATCCCCACTCTTTTCATGCAGAAACAAACAGACACACAACACTAACAAAAACGGGGGTGGGAGGAAGGGATGGGGAAACTGGGCAGCCGAGGGGCTTCTTCCAATTCCGCTTGGGGAGAGCCAGCGGGCGGGGCGGGGGAAGGAGGGGAGGGGGCGAAAAGTTTGCGCGGGGTCGCTGGTCGGTGCCGGCGGATCGCCGGGTGTCCTTCTCCCGGGTCAACTCCTGCGACGCCAACGGAGAGCAGAGGTTGAAAAGGGGGGGCGGGCGGTGCTGCTGGGATGCGGCTGCCCCCGGACCGGGCGCGGGGATGCCAAGCGCCGCCGCCGCCACGCCAAAAACTCGCGGAGGCGATGTTTTCATTTACAAGGTTGATTTCTGACCTTCCCGTGCCCCCCTCCAACGCGCGCGTACACACGCCCTTGGGGCTTTCCTCCTCCCGTCGGTTCCGTGGCTGTTTGAAAAAGTTACGTCGCGGAGCAAACAAAGCTCGCTCGCCTCGCGTCACGGTCCTTCTGCCGAAGATGTGAGCGGGAGGAGATGGACTCGATGAAGGGGCTGGCTCGCTCCGGCGACGCGCACCCAAATCCGTTTAGTTGATCCGGCGTCGTCCCCTCCCGGTCTTCTTCTCCCTCCACCCTTCCTTAATTACTTCTTCGCCGTCGTCTTGGGGGAGAAAGGAGCAAACAGCAAATGAAGAGACGCTTGAATTCAACCCTCTTCCTCTCGGCTGCCTTCCTAACCCCCGGCAAGCGTTTCTCCGAGATCAAAGAATCTCAAAAGCGCAACTTTATCGCTCGCTGGCTTGTTTCAAAAAAGCTCGTGGATTTGGGCGATGCTGGTTTTTATTGCGCTGATAATAGCTTTTTCATTGTGCAGAAAACGAGGTCGATCCGGTCTTCTCCTCCCATCACTTGGTCTCATCAAGAAAGCAAACAGTAGAAAGGAGTAAAACCCCCATACATACTGATCACACCGGATGGGAAATGTCAGTCACTCCTCCACCTTCCAAAGAGTCACAGATCAAACAGTGGCACCACCGAAGAGGATTACTTTAATGCCTCGCTTCCCTCCCTCTTTCTTTCTTCCAAAAATCGCAGTTTCTTCTGATACTAGAATAACGCAAACACGTTTTTAACAGGGATTATTATTTATAATTCATCTCGATCTGTAACAGAAAGCAAACAAAAGCCCCCACCAGGCAACCCCCAGAGATAATGTGTGAAATGTGGGGGAGTCCAGAGAGAAGCCGAGACATTCACAGGGTAGGAGAGGTTAGCGTGACCTATTCCCCCCCCCCGTTTTAAACTCCTGGGAGAAAAAGAGATCCACTCTCCCTCTCTTCTCTTTTCACTGAAATATAGCATGCATTCAGATCCCAGAGCTTTCAGACAGTCTCAACTGATAGACAGACACATCGAGCTGCTTTTCCTGCTTCAGATTTTTTTTTTACTCCTCCTCCTCTTGCCAACGTCACCCTGACAATTACAAATAGATCTCATACAAACCCATACCTGTCAATCTTTTTAATTGCTTTGTTTAATTTTAATGTTTCTTTGGGTTGCTTTTTGTTTTGTTTCTCCAGACTAAACAACACACGGCAAACATTATAGCAGAGATTTTATTATTCCAGGAAAATGAGGCTTGTTGTACAGTAAAGCTCAAATAGTCAAAATCTGGTTATAAAGGCAAATACTGACTGCACAGCTCAAGTTCTCCAGAGTTTGGCTACCAAGGGTTGGGGAATGGAGGCATGCATAAAGCAAGTGCCACTATCACACCACATTCAGGAATTTTTAAAGGTTTGTTTCTATAGAAGATCCCATATCTAAGAAGAGTTCACATAAAAAAAAAAGCTAGCTCATTTTTTAGCAGTAGATAAAAAGAGGAACTAGTTCTGTTAAATTGAAATTGCCTGCTAGAATCCTAAAAAATAAAACAGAAATGTTACCTTTGTGTAAAAGGTAAAATTATCTCTTAGAAAAAAACTTCACTCGTTTAAGAAAGGATTTCCAACATTTTACTATAATGAAGATTTAAATAAGCATTTTTTTCTAACCTGGGTAAAGTTGTTCATGCCTACTGTAATTAAAACCAAGCATTTATTCCCAGGGAGTACAATTTCACAACATTTTTAGATTATTAGTTTGTCTGCATCTGGAAACATCAAAGATTTGCACTGGAAATATTTTGTGTAGCAAATCCTACTAGAAAGTGATTTTTATGAGTTCAGATAAAGTGGGTACATAAAAATTACTCTTCTGATAGTGCACTGTCTCCTCAAAAGTAAATTTACTGAATTCAGTGGATCTTTCTCCATTTAATAGGTATAAATAAGGCTGCAATTTAAGCAGACATACTTTAACTTTCCAACAGCGATACTGAGTATAGCAAAGATTTAAAGGCTCGATCATGTAGGTAAATAAAAATATAAATATTTAAGCTAAAAATAAACGTATGGCAATATTATTTAAGACCATATCTAAGGGGGTGAAGGAAAAAAGCGATCAGTTGATTTACCAGCCTATTTTGTCATATGAAGTCTTTTAAAACCATGAAGATCAGAAAAACGTAGGAAGTAGTTTTAATTATTAGTATTACTATTGCTATTGTTATTACAATTACTATCATCCGGAGCTCACACATGCACGCCTGTCCAGATTTTAAAATATGCTTTCAATCCTTCCGTAAATCTCTGGTGCCTTTACAGTATTTTCACCCCAACGCAGCACCGTGTCCAGTCGCGTTTGCGAGCGGCTCTGGTTTGATTTGTACCACCTTACGAGGAAGTGAACGTTTCGCACGGAAGGGGAGGGGCCTCCCGCTCAGCAGCCCGCGGCTCCAGGCAGGCTGCGTGTAACATGGCCAGATTAGCTGCAACTTCTTGTTCCCAGCCTAACCCTCTATTGCTCTAATTCTGTGTTCGAGTTTTCTTTTTCTCTATTTATATAGGAACGACGTAGGAACAATCAGCTCGGAGTGTTTTGTTGTTGCGTTAATGAATGAGCTGGGGGGATGGGTAGACACCGCAGGTTGGAATGTGCCATTATAATCTCTTCTTTCGCGTGCAGATCAGTCTCCACCACCCAGAAATGAAGTAGAATAAGATCACGGATTGCCTCCCCCAAAAAGTATATTTTCCTTCCTGAGTCATGGCAATCTTGAGGTTCGCGTTTATCTCCACGCATTTGAACGCTGTGTGATTCTGCCTGTTTTGTTCTAGACTGCACAAAACACATCAGCGTATCGTTTTGTTTGTGTTTTGTTCCAGGGAGAGAGCAAGTTTTATGCAAGCTCAGCTCAGAAACGAACTTCGTCTGTGTTTTTGGTTTTTTAAGCCTAAAGATGGGACCCACAAGGTCCTCTGCAGGCGAAATTTACTGCAGCGGCTGCCGCTGCTATTTCTGATCTAATCTTTCCGAGTGGTGGAGGTGCTGGAAAGGGAGGACTTCGAGCCAGGCGGCAGCTCGATAGATTAGACATTATTTACATACGCAAATCGCAATAGACCGAGCCTGCCTGTGCTGGAAGGCTGCACGCTTGCGAAAGACTCCTCCTAGGCTGGAGAGCCCAGGAGTGCCGAGAAAGGCTAGTAGATGAGTTTCCAAGGGCAGACCAGCGTCTGGGTGAGGTTCTGGGGAGCTTGGCAACGTTGGCTGAGACCACCTCAGCAGCTACAGCTGACTCCTCCAGGGAGACCCGTCCGGGCTTGTTTGGAAGGTCCTCCGAGCCGGCCCATCGTGGACATGTCCTACTCCCGCCACTTTCTGGATTTCCAGGGTTCGTCCATTCCCACTTCCATGAAGAAACTGGTAGTGACTAAGTTGAATCCAAACTTCCGAGAAGCTGTTTCCCTTCGCCAAGATGCGCCTGTGCCGCTCCCGGGAGACGGCGATCTGCTTGTTAGAAACAGGTGAGAACCCAAAACCTTCCCGCCTCCTTTTCCCCCCATTCCCCGCAAGGCTTGGCCCCTTCGCCAGAACCGACGAGGGATAGACGATCCCTCCCGCCGCTTCCCGCCCGCCGTGCGTCTTTCCCGGCGAAGGCCCTGGTGCAGACGCGCGCACGCTCGCGCTCTGTTTGCGATCCTATCGAGTTGCATCGTCTTACTTTGACGGCTGTGGGTGTAATTTATTAACCTACATGTTCTTCCACATAGCCCCGCGTGCATACTTCCGGGCACGCAAAGCATCCGGCCAACTGACGGTGATATCCAGCCTCCCGCTCCTCCGCATTGCTGGAAGAAGCGGGAAGGTAGTTACGCTCACCACCACCCGGGAAGCATCCATTAACCCGGTCAGGAAAAGATGAGAAAAGTCGCCGAGCGGCTTTATCTCAAGGCTGCAGGTGACACAAAGGTTGGAGAAGGAGCTTCAACAACCAGGAAATGATTTCCAAGCCCCTCCCAGGCTGGGTAGGATTGCGCCAACTATTCAGAAGCGTGACCCTGAGCGTGTAAGCGAGCGGGTAGGCGGCCCTTTCTTTGCTGTATTCCCCTGGATAGGTGAGGGTTACTTGTGCTACACAATAAAACTGACGACCTGTGTAGATCTCCGCGTGTGGTTAATGCCGAGCAATTGGGACGTGGTGTAGAGCTTAGGTTATTTCTCGTCATCTCGGAGTGGGTGCGCGCGCATGTCTCGCACTCCAGACATCATTTTAGAGGAAGTTGTGCACAAAACTCTACCTTTCCCCTTCCCCGCCTCACTCTTCCACGTCACTGACCTTAAGCATGCAGTCAATCAACAGGGAAGCAAGGGACCTCAGCGGTATGTGGCTGCCACCCACCTTTCCCCATCGCTCCTTAGCCGGTTAATTCCACTACGCCTTTTTTTCTTTCACGACAAAAACAAGGCTAAAAGCAAACGCGAGAGGAAGGTGTGCCCCCAGGCCCGTCGCTTTCCGTTTACACGGAAGTAAGGCCCTCCCGATTTCGGTAACATTTACCCTAGCAGCTCTGCGGAAGCCCTCGGCCGGCGACGGCGGGACCATTGTTCTGCAGTTGCACGCCGAGCGCCAGAGGTTGCGGGCTTTCTCAGAGCAGCCCGGTCGCGCAGGCGAAAAGCACTGATTTCTGTACGGTCTCTTTCTAGCAGCAAAAAGAGAAAAAATTGTTTGGACACAATATGCCTCCTCCACGTGAATTTTTGTGTGGTCTTTTTCTGCTTTTATAATTATTCCTCTCCTATGTGCTACCGTAGTATACAACCAACTTTTTTCATGCCGAAAACTTAAAAATTGGGCAGGGGAAGGAGGAAGCTGTCAGTCCTGAAAAGATGTGATTGAGTTTGTGATTTGTGGAAAGGAGATCTTCAAAAAGAGTTTATTCATATTCAGTGTCATTGTTCCTAAAATGTTTTATTTTAATTTGGTGAAGGAACTTTGTGATAATCTGAAGTAGCCTTTCACTAGATTTTTAGCCCAATTGAATCTCATAGATTCAACTAGATAAAGTGCTAGAATGAAATGATCTATGAATCTCACAAGGTGTCAATACAGATTACAATAGTTATAGCTCCATCTGAAGATAGGAATATGAGCATGTTTTCTGTAGTATACATTGCCCACATTACTTAATGTCTTATCCTGACATCAAGGTTTGAATTATAACTGTCATCAGAACTCAGTATTTAGAAAGCAAATATCTGAACCATTGCTAATATTAAAAAACATAGTTATCTGGCTCTAGATGCATTGAAATTTACTTTCTTGGTGAAAGGGGAAGGAATTGGCTGATATAAAAGGGTACAGGAACATACATCCTGATTCCTGAATGTCTCTGGGCATCAAAAGGTTGTTACATCCTTGTTCTCAGATCCCCTCCTTCACAGCACTTTCTTCTTCTCTCTTCCCCCATGCAATTAGAAAATTTATGCATGCAGTTTATTTTGTTTCCAGTGTAACTCTTTGCCACCCTTCCTATTATGCTTTGTGGGCTCTCTGGGGAGTTGGAGAATGCTTGTGCGTTCTCCAAAGTTGGAGGAATGGAGGATACCAAGTCTCAAGCATACAAGGCTATTTCTCCACCTCTCTCTATGGTAAGCATATTTTGCAAAGGTGCATGTGAGAAATCACAAGAATTGGGAGTTAACAACTTATGTGTCATGTGGATTGTGTGAAGTGATCTCCCACCTTCCCCTTTTTTTCCTGGAGCTCACACAGGCAAGAGCAGAGATCTCATTACTGCAAAATAAAGTGTATTAAGAATACAGTTCTTTTGACACTTGTTTTTACTCTTTGAAAACTTCCTCAGGATTGTTTCCATCACTACCCTTGCCATTTCTTGCAGCCTAAGAAAGTGTATTTCCACTCTCTCAATATAAGTGCAGTCACCTGGATTTATTTAGCCTTGAAAATTCACTATGGTCAATCACAAGGCTTAAGAAAAGCAGAAAAAGGTGTTTAAAAATAGCATCATCAGACTGCATCCTACGTACTATTCCCAACTTACTCACCCGCACATGCATATAGTACAGACTTAACCTTTATATTTTGTCTTGTCTGTGACTCTTACGCCCATGTATGCCTGTACGACATTTATTGTTGCCTTGGGCTATTGAAGTTCATTTTACTTTAACTTTTTTCCTTTTTAGAGCAAGATTTCAATTTAGATGAAATTCCCTTTCTGCCTGATTGGAAAAGGTACCTATCCTCATAACTGAATATACTGTAGGATATATTTTGAATAGTAGTTATAAACCCCATTGAATATTTATAGAAGAAAAAAGTCAATGAAAATGCAGTAATGTTTTGTGACCAGTATGAATTTGTGACTAAAAAGATGGGAGGACCAGAAAGAAAACATAGGAAAATATGAATGTCTTTGACTGGTCTCTGCATCAATTTGGGAATGCTAATTTTTGGGTTGCTGAACAATGCACATTTAGTAGAGTTATGAACAACAAATAATGGTGCAAGTATCTGCTTTTTATGAAAGTGCAATATAATGAAATGTTGGTATGAAAATCTGGAAAAGAAAAATTGAAAGTGGGTAGATTCTGAGAGAAAGTGTGAAAAATTAGGAAGAATTATTACAATTGTCTCCTGCTGATGGTTTGGACTGGACTCCCCTCTTCCTTGCACCGGTGACTTTGTTTTGTCTGCCTGTTTAAGCTTCCTGCCCTACATCCTAGGTTCTCTGAGGAAGAAAGTTGTTTCTAAATAAGACAAGCCATATTAATCTAAGGCAGGTTGAGAGCCTGTTTGCAACCATTTGGAAAGTGGGGACTGTGGTGTTAAGGTTAAGCATTTCACCGGTTTGAACTGGGTGTCTTCTACTTTGATACAAAGAGTAAAAGAGGAACAGGAGCAAGGCATTAGGTCACAAGTTAATTTACTGGATGTTAGTGGTTGCTAGGAAGAGGCCTCCTTCACACAACTTTGCAAATCGTGAACTTGTGACTCAGTTTTCGAAACACAGATACAAACTAAACCGTTGCTCATTTACACTGGAATTGTTCAACTGATTTTAGCGAAACCTAACTATGCTGTTGCTCTTGCATCTACCCAGTGATTCAATGGAGTTTTCAGTTGAGTGTGTAAAGCCCTGCAGCCATACTTCAAAGCAAAGAAGGGTAGTTGTGCAATAATTCTGTATGTGTGGTTGCTGATTTCTAGTAGGAATGGTGGGAAGGATTCTTTTGCCTATAACAAACAGTCATTTTAAAAAAAAATCACAATTCTAATCATAATGCCTGCAACATATTTCCTTAATTTTGGGGGTCATTGAAATGTTTTTTTTTTAAATTGTTTTGTGGGATAAGGGAATTTAAGCAGAATCTGAGTAAGTTCCTATATCCTTTTCTATCAGCCAGTTTCCTCCTTTTTTTTACCAAGAAAGTAAATTTCATTGTATCTAGAGCCAGATATCTATGTTTTTTTAATATTAGCATTGGTTCAGATATTTGCTTTCTAAATACTGCATTCTGATGATCTTTGATTCAAACCTTTGACATCAGGGTAAGACTTTCTGTAATGTGGGCAATGTATACTGCACAAAACATGCTATTTCTATGTTCAGACGGAACCATGATAACTATTGTCATCTGTATTGACACCTGATTGTGTGAAATTCAGATTTAATTGTTATGTTTCAGTTTCTAAAAACAGGAAAACTGGCCAAAAAATCCAAGTGTTGGGAACCAGAAAGGTTTCTAAACCTAATTTGGCTTATTGACCTTTTGCTGCTCTTGTGCAGGGTCCTTTCTCTCCTCCCTAGATTTTTGCTGGGAGATTCTGCCCTTGTTTTCCATCTGGGAAGAAAAAGCCCTGTAAAGTTGATCAGGGGCAACGGTGAGCGCCTCAAACACTTGCGGGGAAAATCCCCGAAGAGGAAAACGACTTCATGTACTTGGCATAGGGGGAGAAAAGGGGTGGTGCGTGGTAGGGCCTCCCGCCCTCGAATTAGTCCTCTCGGTCGAACTTGGCAGCAGGCTAAGATCCTCCTTGCCGTTGATAGCCCCCCTTCGCTGGCGGAAATCGCCCGCGAGTCAGGCCTCGCCTGTGCTCCACCGTTCGCCCTTCTCGGGGACACGGACGTGGGGGACTCCCCGGCGGCCGGCGAGAACCCAAGTAAACAAGCCTCCCTCAGCCGAGCTTCAGAAACAGCAGACGGAAGTAACGACGCGGCGGCGGCGGGACTGTTAAACGCCCCCGTTCGTGCCGCTACCGTCCGCTCTGCAATGTCACGTGTTGGGGGGAGGGGAACCAAGTTAACGGAAGAAAAAATGGGCTTACGCAGAGAAGTTGCCCAAACGCGCGTGCCGAAGGGCGCCTCCGCTCCGGCGGAGAGCGGGTGCCCCCTTGCAAAGTTTTACTTTGGAACCGAGGCTGCTTCCGAAGGAAGGAAGACCCGCTCGCGGGCCAGACCGAGACCTCGCCCTTGCGCTTAGCGCGCAGGACCTTCGCCTCGGGTGGAGGAAGAGGGGCGTTGGAAGAGGCGCGAGGGCAGCAGCGGTCAGGCTCGCGGCGGGACGGATTTTTCAGGAGAGCCCCGCGTGACTTCGGGCGAAAGAAGGCGGGGGGCGCCCCTCGCGCAGCACAGACGGGGTGTGTAGAGCGAAGAGGCAGGGGCTGGCCGAATAAATCGGGCCGCTTTCGCGCCCAGCAGCTGCCTCTCGGGCTGGCAAACTTCCAGCGAGAAGTTGTACGGATGAGGCGAGAGTTTCTAGATGTAGCGGAGGCTTCTTCCGTCGCCGCCTTGATCTTTTGTTTCTCACGTCCCCGACGTGAGAAACAACGCAGCCTCTCGCTTTACAATCTCTCTCACAGGCACGCGTACGCGGGGGTGCACACGCACGCCCCGTTTTAGTGTTGCGGAACATGGCGTAGGAAGGGTGTAGATTAAAGCTGCTTGGATTTGGTTTGGTTTTCCTGAAGAGCCATAAACACACGGTGAAGATAGCCTGTACTGCAGAAACAGACTAGGTTGTATAAAGATCCGGACAGGAGTTTGTTCAGCTGAGGATGTGCGGGCATAGATTTCTGAATGCATACGTAGAACACTTATTAATGACTGGGCCGTTTCCTTACAAATAGAAATGTCCAGCGATCTTTTTCCTTTATTTTGGTCATCTCTGCACATGTAAATGATTCTAAATCCACATACAGTTTAACAGTTTTGGCTCAAAAGTAATATTTTCGCATATTCTTTCATCCTTGTGCATAACTAAGTGCCAAGATTGGTTTATTTTTGGATGTAGAAGTGAAGCAGTCATATCAGCTTTTATGCTTCTGTGGAAATTCCTATCTTTAAACGCTGCCTCTCTCCATTGAACTTATTCCTTAGCATCACAAGAATGCTTCATTGCCCAACTTTAATATTTCCACTCATTTTTACCAGTTAGAAATAAATATGTGCAAAGTAGTGGTCTTTCTGTTCAAGGTTCTTTTTAGGTGTTTGAGTCATTTATTTAGAGCAAAATCTTCTAATAATGTGCAAATTAGTTGCATCAAAAGGCAAATTTATTACAATCACTAGATCATTTTTTTAAAAATTTGCCTGCAGTAACATTTTTGTCCATCGACCTTGGAGAGGACTTTGATATTTCACATTATCATTAGTCATGTAAAGTGTTGTTACAATCAGAAATGTAAATTTGCTGGGAAGTCAACATATTTGCTACTTTACTGTATTCTATCCTACATGATGTTACAAATAAATGACATGATTTTTATTCCTAGCTTATAAAAAATAATTTCTCCTTGTAAATGTTAATGCACTGCAAGAATACCTTAGGTTTTCATTTGAAGACATAACATTAAGGGTGCATATTAGTAAAAGTGAAATCTGATTAGAATCTTTTTTATTGGGGGAACACAAAACAATTCCTGATGCAACCCTTGAAATGTTTGAAGAGGCATAACTTGATTCTCCAGTCTTGTGCATTTGAGTGAAAATATGTTCTTACAACAAATAAAAGTCTAGTCAAAAAGAGATCTTAACATGTTTTTTGCTTGCTTCTAGATTTGTTGGCATTAATGCATCTGATATTAACTACTCATCTGGCCGGTATGACACTTTGGTTAAGCCTCCATTTGATGTAGGTTTTGAAGGAATTGGTGAAGTGGTGGCCTTGGGCTTAAGTGCAAGTGCAAAATACAGTGTAGGCCAGTCTGTGGCCTACCTAAAAGCAGGAGCTTTTGCTGAATATACAGTTGTGCCTGCTAAAGAAGCCATCCCAGTACCTTCTGTGAAACCAGAGTTTCTGACCCTTCTGGTAAGTGGAACTACAGCATATATCAGCCTGAAGGAGCTTGGAGAATTGTCTGAAGGAAAGACAATTCTGGTGACAGCAGCAGCTGGAGGCACTGGTCAATTTGCTGTGCAACTTTCAAAGAAGGCAAAGTGCCACGTAATAGGAACTTGCTCCAGTGATGAAAAATGTAGCTTTCTGAAATCTATTGGCTGTGATCGACCTATCAACTATAAAACTGAAAATGTTGCTGCTGTCCTCAAAAATGAGTTTCCAAAAGGTGTGGATGTTGTATATGAATCAGTTGGTGGAGAGATGTTTGACTTGGCTATCAACTCCTTGGCTATCAAAGGCCGTCTAATCATTATTGGGTTTATTTCTGGCTACCAAACACGTACTGGGCTTCCATCAGGTCATACAGAAATGTTGCCGGCAAAGTTGCTGAAAAAATCAGCCAGCATCCAGGGTTTCTTCTTAAACCATTACTTTTCTGATTATCAAATGGCTATGAAACACTTGGTTGAAATGTGTGAAATGAGAGAGATTGTTTGCAAGGTGGACTTTGGAGATCTGTCTCTAGAGAGCAAGTTTACTGGCTTAGAGTCAGTGTTCCGTGCTATAGATTATATGTACATGGGGAAAAACATTGGAAAAATTGTAGTTGAATTACCTCACTCTGTCAACAGTAAGCTGTAAAAACAGAACAATGATATAAATCAAAACAGAGCAAATGGACATTTTATGCTTGACGATAATGCTTTAATTTCTTTAAAGCTGGCAATGGGTAACATTAAAATAGCAAAACAATATTTTGATTTGTTTGAAAGGTTTTGTAGTGTTTAAAGATGCAGCTTATAGCTGGTGTTACATTTACTTTTACCACATTTTTGGTCTGGAAATTATCAATTTCCAACTTGCAATGGATTTGAATATAATACAACTACAAAATTATTACAGACTGATCTCATACTTTTCTTCTGGAACTCAGTATGTGAAAACACATGGAGCTGTAATCTTAACGCACTTTGTTTAGTAGACATGCATAAACACATTGTTTAGTAGACAGCCCTGTATGCACTTTACACAGAAATATGCCCTATGATATTCAGATTGATCATTCCTATAAATATGTGTATGGACTGCACTGTTAAAAATATCAATTACATTTTAGAATTGTTACACAAACTGGGATATAATCTGCAGAGATACTGTGTTAACAATGAAACTGTGGAAATATTTTCTCTACAAAGCTTATTCTACATAACGTTCACATTTTTATTCTAATATGAACATCTATGACTTTTTAATGTGTGCTTTGGGTTGCAAATTAACATTTTTACTTTAGAATCAACCTTGTTACCTTATTTCAAGTGTTATATTTTAAGGTATATTTGGGGATATTTAGTTACCTTATAAAATCATATTTGAAATATTATTTTGCCGTTATATACTCATTTATTAGTAACACTTTTACTGTGTGGTACAACTTTTTTAATTCTATTGAAGAAAAAATAATCCAGGAATTTTTACATTAATAAAACACACCAAGATACATGCTGTCTCACTGAAAATAAAAATGGTACAGATTAAATGTTGGATTAGAATGGCACCAACATAGAATGTGTTTGGCTATGTAATCAAATGTAATCTCTGTAAGAGATTGTATTATACCATTATAAGTATAAAGCATTAAAAGTAATTTTAGTTGAGTTTTTACAGTGTGGGTCAATTATCCAGTTTTTCCTCTCTTTGCTCACAGTGCAGTTTCATGCCTGATTATTCAAGTAGAAGTTCCATTTGGGACATAAAACTTTTTTTGAACTTAACAAAACTTGAATCTAAGTAGATATAACTAGAACTAAACTGTCAATGATCATTATTAAAATGCAGTTTAAGAAAATTCCTTTACAAATAGTGCTTTCTATAGTCACCTTCTCCTGCCAACCTAACAGTTTGAAAGCATGTAAAAATGCAAGTAGATAAATGTGTATCCCCTAATTCGGTGAGAAGGATAACAGCGTTCCATGTGCCTTGGCATATAGTCATACCAGCCACATGACCACGGACAACACTTTCCTCTGCTTTGAATCTCAGATGAGCACCACCCCCTGGAATCAACCACAACTGGCAGGGGAAATATAGTAACCTTATTTCTATCCACTTAACTATTTGGGGAGGAGTATATGTTGAATTTCAAAGTGCAATATATGTACTGATTCAAAACAAAGGTTTTTTTTTCAGAAATATCAAAGATGATAAAAATTATATATTTTGAATATGTTAGTTTCCAATTCTCAGATTTTTCACTTTTTTAAGAATTTGGACAATTAGAAACATGTTTTAAAAAGTATAAAGTATTTGGATATGGGCAGGGTTTAAATTTACAGACACGCCCTTAAGCTAGCTAAGCTCAACTTAAACAGCTTATATTTAATTTGTTTTTTGATTGGGCTGGTACATTTTTTTGTTGATAGGTGTAACAAGTCCATTTTGGAAGCTGCTAGCAGTTAAAATCTTTATAGAAATTCTGTCATGATTGATTTGATTTGACTTGACTGAAAAATTGAAACACAAGTATTTAGAATGATACTGAGATTTAGACATCGGAAACCTTCATGCTAAGTATTTGTAATCTAGGTCTGTTATGAGTCAACATTATATATAAACATTTTATATGTCAAAATTATCTTTTTCAAATTGCTTTTCTGCACACATTTTTAATATTTAAGTCTCAGAGTTAATTTTGTGGGGCTAGTTCTAAACAAAATTTACAGTCATATAAATTCTAATTTCATAAATCCATTGATTTCATGGAAATTACTTCAGTCTAAATGTTTGGTATCCTGTTACTTCAGTCTACATATTACTTAGATTTAATTATTAAAAATTACTTCAGTTTAAATATGTTTGGTATACTACTATACTAAACATATTTGGTATAGTACTGGTATACTACTATTAAAAATGTTCAGTATATTACTATATATTGTATACATTATTTCATTTGCAGTTGGGCAGGCAATATGTGCTTAAATAAATCACTAAATAATTCCCTGAATTGAATTATTGTATCTTATTGTTTTAGCAAGAAATTCTATGTCATCTGTATAACTGAAGGTTCTGAATTATTTCTCTGCACTAAATATAACAGTTGCCAGAGGAACTAGTAATTGACTGTAATAATTATCAAATAAATTAAAGCAACACAAGAATTTAAAGCATTTTCTCTTAATAATAATCACAGCATCCATTCTGTTGGATGTTGTGATTTAGCTGATTCATATTGTACGCAACAATATAGTGTGTTGTAGTGCTTCTGCGAGAAAGCACTATGATGAATACGATAATAAGTGAAGCAAAGGTAATTCTCATAAGAATACAGTAAAGTAGAAATCCTGATTTCTAAATCTCTCTTAGCTATGTTCACTATACACACACACACACACATGCTTAACTTAGCTTTGCAGTAATAGAGTATTCACACAGTGTTACAGTACTGCCTGAGAAATATGTATTAAATGCAATTCGGCCTGAGATTACAAAGAAGTCAAAGAAAACAACTATAAGCATTTTCACATTAAAATTAATTGGACTACTATACTTATTTGGAATCAAATAACCTGTGGATTGTAATTACATTTCATTCTCTTTCAGTCTGAAATAGAACAGTTTGCTAATTCAAAAGATACTTAAATTCAGTTTTATTGTTGGTGCTATGTCATTGTTTTGGTTTTTTTATGAAATTATTCAGTGTTATAAATGTGCCCAGACCATTCCTTGATCTGCTGCTCCACTTTCAGTAACATTCTATAGGTTAATATGGTCAAGGGTTAAAGAATTGACCGTGTGTCTTGAATGAACTGGTATTTCCAAGACATGTATCAAATATGCATCTTATTCTATGCCATATTTTTACTACTATCCCATACATAAAACTGATTATTTTTTTCACTGAGATTGATTGTAAATTCACCATAGTTTCGATTATATTAATTCTGAATAAGTAGTGATTTTCAAAAATTTATTTCGTAAAAGACTTATGTGGCCACCCATCTTATGAAACAACTCTTAAAATAATAAGAAAAAAACAGTAAAAACAAAATCTGGTGCCTCAACCACCATTCTTTACACAACTGCCAATACAATCCCTGAGCTCTATCCTCAGAGTGAGTCTCAGCTCTTCATGGCTTTTCATTCAGCAACCTACAAGAGAGGTATACAGTATGGAGTGAGCAGAGTGTTGGTAGATCAGTTGTCTTCATGAACTATACAAATTAAAAATAATAGGATTCAGGTTACCTACTATATGAAGAAAAAGTTGTTGGAGAGAAGAACAGAATGGGTATTTTCTTTTGAATTAAGTTATATAGTCTTGAGCTAAGTTTTTTTTTTCAAAAAGCTGCACTAGAGCTTGTTGGAGTTCAGGAAAGGTCATGATACTTGTATAAAACTTTGGGTTTGGCATCCAAAGGACTTATTTTAAAATGTGTTTTTAAAAATGTGAATCCATAACAGTATAGCTGCTATTAACACTATAAAAAGTTGCTATTGACACTGTATAAAAACTAATCTTACAATAATACAGTATTAAGGCAGAATTTAGAAAGTCACAGAAGTTGAAAATATAAATATATACTGGGAGTAAGTCCTATGAAATTGAATGGAGTTTAGTTTTGAGTAAACCTATGTATTTGTGTTGAAAGCTTTTCTACATGAATTTATTTCATGGGAAAACCTTTATGGAAAACAGTTTTTGCAAAGAGTAAGAACGAGTTTTCTTCTATATGCAAACAAACCAAAGCTTCAGTGATTAGAGAAGGGGAGAGATACCAAGAAATGAAGACTATGATGTTAAATAATTTTAAAGATATATGGTAAATGTATTTGCACTTGCAATTTTAGTATATTTTACCAGATAATTTTTCTGTGGAATGGCTCTGATGAAACAATACCTTTTTAAAAATAAATTATGTTTATCAATATTCCACAGTTAATGTTTTGAAAAAAAGAAGCCAGTTGCTTGTTATAATTGCTGTGTATGCAAATACAAATCATTGTAACCATTGAGGAAAAGTTTATCTCAGTCTTCTGAAATGTTTTTGTTTGTTGCCTTTACTCAGCCAAGCTGGAATAAACCCTCCTCTGTTTGAATAGATGTTAGTATCTATTTTACAAGATTTACTCATTTTCAGATGCCTAATATAGTTGCTATCATACATTCACAATACAATTTGTAAAATGGAACCAGATAATGCCATCGCTGAATGTTATGGCTACACTGAAGAGAAATGTCACGGTAAATAGCTGCCAAATTATGGATCATACCAAAGTGTCACAAATGCACTAAAGACAAGTGGTGCTGGAGGCTGTTGCCACTGGGATGCTTTTGAGTTATGAAGAAGAGGTACAGCCTTGATGCGAGGCTCTGTGTCATCATTATAGCAAAGGGTTACTGGTGCGGTGTTCAAGAAAGCCTAGACCAATGGAAGGATTAGTTATTCATGTCTATTTCTGATCTAACAGCTGTAGAATAGACCACATTCAAAACACATGAACATGCCAAGAGGAAAGAGACTAAATGCTGCAGGTCTTATTAAGAAATGAGAATGCGAAAGGACAGGCAATGGCCAAATATTGCAATGCTATAATCAAAATGATGGTGTGAAATTTAACAACATACACATTTGAAAAGTTAACTTGCTTGTGAGGCAGATTGTGTGAAATTAAAACGGCAATTCATTTTTTTCCCTTCGTAAAGACTTCAGTAATCTTGGTTTCTTTCTTTTTGATGGAAGGATAATAAAGATGAAAAAGTTTTAACTCATGGACCCATTAAGCAGATGAAGAGAAATTTATTGTGTTTTGAGGGGTGATGATAAATTCAAGCCACTGCATGTTGGGGATGATATGAAAACCCCATGTTAAAGAAGAAAAAGCATAGCATTAAAGCAGGAAAAGCCCATCTTTTTTTATTTTTTGTTGTAATCTTTAATAGATTTGCATTATTTTTTGCTTATCCCGAGAAACCTTCCCAGATATGAAAAGGTCTTCATCCTCTTCCTCAAAAAAGGATTTACTGATGATAGAAGACCTTTAATATACTTTTCGAGTTTAGCAATCTGTACATAAACTTTAAAAGTGTATGTATGTATGTGTGTATATGCATACACATGAAATATATATATGAAATATTTGTTGTAAAAACACATTTTTAGTGATTATTATAATATTCTAAATAAAAATTGTAATGCAGCACAACTGTCAGCCCTTAGTTTTAGAGAGAAAATTGGCACCAAACAATTGTGTATAAAATCACCTCTTTCTACAGAAAATGGCCTTCCTTCCATATTATCCTTAAGGTCACTAGGCAGGCAAGGTTGCAGGCAGGTTGTGCAATAGTTAAATTTTACACTCTTAAATATGTGCTAAGTTTTTCATTTAACAGGTTTCTTTCATTAATATTTCTCTTAGTTTATTTTTAATTTAAACTGATAAATTAGCCTATTTTACATTCTTCTAATATGTGTGATCTATACAAATACAGTATTTCTTGTAATATCTTGAACACTGGATTAATACATAATACTTTTTTTCAGCACATAAGATAATTTTAGACAATGAACTGGATTTTAACAGGCAAAATAACATTTATTTGAAATCTTTGTCATCTGATCAAAAGTTCTATCAAAACTATACGAGAATATCTTGTAATAGTTATTAGTTACCAAAATTAATGTTTATAAATTGCACAGTTGAAAGTAACTGCTGCTTATTAAATAAAAACTCTGTGTTAAGTACTTCAGGAACATTTTGAGTAATGAGCATGTAATGTTCTTGGTTTAGTATAGAACTTTTTATGTTCAGAATACAAGATGTTGGAAAGTTGACAAATTACATCATTTAAGACAGATGCCTGCCTTGGG